>VZTT01027196.1:2466-25336 GCA_013400855.1 Buphagus erythrorhynchus | reverse complement strand
GAGTCAAAACAATAGTCAGGGTTTTCTCTTGTCACACTTTCAAGCTTCTTTTGAGCCACAACTCAAGTTATCTCTCTCTTAGGCTTCTCTCAAGGTCAGGCTACAAGGGTTTTCCTTGCTGGCTCTGGCATGTCCTTGCTACTTGCTATGTCTGCTTCTCTGATGTTTCTGCTGTCACTTTCTGAGTCGCTCCATTTCATCATATGCCATCTTGTCCCCACCCTTTGCAGTTGGATCCTGGAGAAGTGCCTCAACCTCCACAGTTCAGCACTGCAGACATGTATGACATGTAGGTAGGGTGCAGAATGTTATGGTGCAGCTCCTGGAGTCTCAATGAAGATGGCCCAAAAAGAAAGCAGTTCTTTTCCTAGGGAAAGGAAGCTTTCTCACCCACCATCTTTCATGAGGTTTCATGGATGANTTGCAGAGCTTTAGGGCCTGATCCTGCTTTTGTTTTGCTAATGAGTAATAGAGGGAGCTAATGCATAATTTTTTCAGACAAACTAAAGACAGAAATAATGTCCCACTCAGCAGCAAAAGACAGGTGTAGGATTGAGCTGTTGGGGCATTTTTATGGCTAATAGAGGTAATTTCAGCATTCTTGCTCTGGGTTAGACCCACCTTTGCTGTGCCCAACAGGTCTCCTGTCCAGGCCTGACTGAGATACACAGATACTGCCTCTGGCAGTAGCTCTGCTGCTGGCCCTTGAAGTTCTTTGATTGGAACAAAGGTTGCATATAGCTTGATCTCGACTCAGACAGGGAAAGGTCTTTGATTTTGAACAACAAAAACTCATAATAGTTGCATTGTCTTTTTCTTTTAAGGAAACAGACACCAGCAGTTTTAATTTATCTCATGTTTATGGCCAGGCTATTAACATGGCCCATTCAACACATAAGGAAACTGCTTCTAGTTGTTCTCNTGTGCTATAAGGTGGGGGAGCAGAAAATATGTTACTATTTCCTAACAAAACAGCCTCTGATGCAACTATAATAAAGTTGTGAAAAAGTCCTACAGGAGTTAAACAGATTTGATAGCATTTAATTTCCATAAGTTTAGGGCCTGATCCTGCTTTTGTTTTGCTAATGAGTACTAGAGGGAGCTAATGCATAATTTTTTCAGACAAACTAAAGACAGAAATAATGTCCNCTCTGAATGAGAAAGACCCTCTGGTATGACCTCATAGAACTATAACTTTGGAAACAACTCCTTCACTACCGCAGATGAATCAGCTATAATTTCTTGAAGCCCCCAGCATCATAAATGATGTCTTTGGCCACATTCAAAGCAGTAATATAATACGTTGGCACTGATGAGACAGTCAAAAGTTGTCCTTCTACACTGCATTTCCACCCATTAAACTGGGATGGGCATGGTCCTGTCAGCACTGGTGAACTTCATGCCATAAAAAACCTCTGAATTCAATGGAACCTCATTTAAATGGAATTTCATATACCAGAACAGAGGGAGTTTGCACCTTTAATTAAAAATCTCAGACTATCGGCTCTTGCAGCCAGTCCTTAATTCCTAGGAAATGCCCTTTGCTGAGACCATTATTTCTTAATTAATAGACAGTGAACAGTATATATTTGGTTTAGCCTTTGAAACATATATTTGGTTTAGCCTTTGAGAAAGGGGATGAGTTTTCTCCAAGCACTGTAGAGGGTAAACATCTCCTTACATGAAGCATTCTGTTATGGGTATGTTGTATGTAAACTAAAATGAATGATTCTGCTGACTTCTCAGCAGAAGATGGAGTTTGGAATAGTCATGTATTCTGAACAGTAGGAAAATGGATTTGGAGGGCAAGGGGAGGAGGAGTAATTAATTCTCACTTTAAAATTTTGAAGGAAACAGTTCAAAAAGCTCTAGTAAGATTGTCACAATAAGATTGCCAAAAGAGGCATTAGGTATTCTCAGGTTTACAGGTTATTAATTTCTTACATCTTCANTTAATTTCTTACATCTTCAATAAATTGATAGTCACTAGGTCAGAGTCTTAGGAAAAGATCTCCCTTCTCAAGGAAGTATCTTTAACAGTCCACACTACAATAATTATTCTCTGTCATACTCTCAGAATAAGGATTTGAGAACTCGTCACTTAGCCCTGAACCTGTGAATCAATCCTAGATTTGTACAAATTCATGCATGTCCCAGTCTGATCCAGACCAGAGGGGAGCACTCAAGCTTATTTCTTTTGAACCTGCCAAGTGACTGGTCTTTATGCTGCCTATATCCTTACACTGACCTTTTGCTGGCTACAAGACAACAGTCAGTCTCAGCATAAAGCTGGGTGTTGAAGATAATCCATCAACATTTTTGGAACCAGTGTGAACCCAGTGTCAGCACTTGCAATACAAGTCTAGCTGAGATATATTTTATGGCATAGAGGAAGCACTGGAACTGAACTTAAAGCACTGAGCCACAGCCTCAGAAGCATGCTCTAAATGTAAGGAGATTACCTTATGAGGCCATTTTGCCTCAATCTCTCTCCTTCTGGATGTGTTCCACTTTGCTCACAATGCTTTCACATTCACAGAGTTGGAGAGCATGAGACTAACTCTTCAGGGAAGGGCTCAGGGCACTTGCTGGAGAGGGCAAACACAAGGCTTCAGCACAGACTGAGGCACCTCAGTAAAGTAGAACAGCATCAACAGGAGCAACAAGCCATCTCCAGCCCCCCAGTATTCACCGGCCTGCTTAGCCACACATTTTTGGAGGACAGAGCATTTGAGGTAATGGATATCCCCACCCTCTTGCTCTAGCTGAGACCACAGGCCATGAGGGAGGAGGGTTCAGTCTCATCCTGTCCTTTCCTACCCGGCCACCATGTGTGCATCCCACTCCTTTCCAGCACAAGCTGTAAGACTCTGTGGCTCTGGGCTAGTGCAGCAACCCCACAGTGAGGTTCCAAACAGCTCACTGCACCCTCCTGCTGGTGTCCTGCATCCCGCTTGCATCCTTATTCTGTAACTATTTTGTTCTGTTTATGGCACCTGGCTTAAGGCTGCCAAGTACCTTGGCAGGCAGTTTCCCCCTATCCTAACCTGATTGGTAGCACTTGACTGACAAAATTCATGTGTGAGGTCAGCATCTCCTTTGTGCCACCAGCAAACAAGCTGTTAGGATCAGTTTAAAGCCCCACCATGTTTAAAGAGGCCAGATAGGTAGTTTATTCCTTCCTTCATCCTTACACCCTCCTCCCTTTCTGTCAGGAATACCATTTGCTGCTAAACTAATGTTTGCAGCAGTTATTATCAGCACACTGATCTGGGACTTGCCATCGTCCCACGAAAGCAATCCTGCCCTTAGCTTTGTTAGGAGTGATCCAGTTCCAGGTTTTTATTCAGTGACATATTCTCAGTTTTGCTCTTGCTGATCATAAGCAGCTTTTTGATGAAAATCAGTAGTCTCGACATTTAGTTAGAGTCATCTCTTGTTTAACCTCACAGGCCAAAAGTATCCTCAATCAAAGGCTGTGACCCCTGAATATTAGATTAGACTGAATAGACTGTCTGTAGTTGCTAGCTATAGCAATGCCTATCTTTGGGAGTAAAATATTAACACGCCCCTGTGGGAAAAGAAAATTCTGACTTGATGATAGCATTTCACACTTTCTAAACAAAAAGCGAGGTAGAACAAAATCAGCCCCTTGTTCTTTTGCTTAGCTATTACTCCTAACTAAAAGTGTCTGCTCAAAAAGTCACTGTGAAGTCTTTTTCCAGTCGCATATGCTTAAAATTATTACTGTTTTGAAAAACTGTCGTCAGTTGCTTGTGCCCTGTTTTGTTGTTTACAATCTTCCAAAGACCATGTAGCAAAGGTCCTGGATATCCCAGTCCCGTGGCACATGTTTTCTCTCCTCTTTCAGAACAGTTCCATTATGCCACTTTTGAAGGGTTTGATATTTTGTTCCTAATACTGATTTAGAAGCATCTGTTAATAAATTGACAGGTTGTGACACCCACCCATAATTTCAGAGCTTTTTCACCTTAGCTCCTGAGTAACGCTTTTATGGTTTCAGAAGGCTTTTTGTTCACACAGCTTCCATCTTGAGTAGCTTGTTGAATGGGGTTGTCAAGACAGCTATGTTTCATGTACATTTTTCCTGGAACTGAATTCAGTGTTGCCTATAAAATTACAATTCCTCTGTCTGCAGCAGGTTTCATTCTGCAATGGCTTGCTTTTGATTTCTGCAATTTCTCATCTTGCTAGCATCAAATCTATTTAAAATACTTTCATAAGGAGATTGTTTTTATTGGTTGCACTTTAAATTCATTCTCTTCAGTGTGTTGCCTTCTTTCATTACACTCCTAACAAATCTAGGCTCATCATTTCCTTTGTACTGTACCCAGTGTGTTCACTGGGAGTAGAAAGTCTGAGTATCTGTATCCAGCAAATGGGAAACCAGTTGTCATTAGAGCCTTGTTACTACTCTTTTGCATTTGTATCATGGCACTACTCGGAGGCCCTCGTGAATGGAGCTCTGTTTAGCTTGGATCTGTGCATATCTATATGAAAAGTGAGCACGTACTCTAAATAATCATTGGCAGATGAAATAAGTCTTTGCTAAATGTAGCTTGCCAGCAACATAGTTTTTCTTCATGTAAGATGTGAACCCCTGCGTATCTTCTGTCTCCAGTAATGTGTCATTACAGTAAGGCTTTTTTTCTACTTTTGATTGGCAGGTTCTTGCTCTATGGCTTACTTCTAAGGGAGGTCAGTGAAAACTAACCAGACAAGCAAGCCTGATGTCAGCCTGTGGGTGTAAACTGGCCACACAAAGATTAACATTTGCTTCAGCCACAATTAAAAAAAAAAAAGAGTGGAAAACCACTAATTTAAAGACTGGACACACTGTCTTTATGGAAGTAATTGTTTTAAACTTTGAAATATTTTTTGTTTTCTCTGTCAAATAACCAAAGACAGAAAATGATTGAGAGCACTGAACAAGGGTCCACAGCAAACACATCAAGTAAAAATGGTAGGCACAGGTAGGGTCTGATTTTCTGGTTCTGCATGACAATGCTTGAACTTGGGCATACAGAAGAGATAATCAGTTAAGAGCAATCCACTGATTCTTTCCAAGGGCTCACTGAGACTTACCTGATATCCAGAAGTCTGAAATCTGTGCTAGGCATATGTCTTTTCCTCAGCCTTCTTCCATAGGTGCACCTGCAAGTATGGAAATGGAAACCTGTTTGCTGGGACAATGGATGAGACACAGCACCCATTCAGCCACTTTTCACCTGGGGGCTGCTTAGGGGGGAAGTCTGAAAAGTCAGGCAGAACACCCAATCCTTCTGAAAACTAGGCATAACAAGATTTGGGATCTCTTTTTATCAAAGATTGCTGGCAATATAGTTCAGGACAGGGAGGGGAGAAATAGTTAATTTTTCACAAAATTTCCTATTTCTAATTGCAAATACTAGACACATTTTAAAAATTAATGCTATTTTGAAAACTAGTTTAAAATGTTATACTAATGGCTAAGTTTTATACAGCTCTTTTCACACTATGTCTTCACATATAACTAGTTGATGCTGTGTGCAGTACTATTACTTATGTGGTAATAGGGCAGTTGAAAAATTGTTTAGTTTTACTGGCATATCACTCCCGTTATCTGGTACCAGAATTACTGCAATACTCATAAATCTCCTATTTGTTTTGTAACGAAATAATATTGACAGCCTGAGCATTACAACATAAACAGGAAGCACTCTGTACTAAGAAAGAAGACATTTATACTAAATGGGTATCATTATCTTTATCTGTCACTAATTTATCTGTTACTAATTACTCTTAATAATTTTTAAAGGAACAATTTTTTAAAAAATGTAAATAAAAAAGTAAAGTTAAAAAATCTTTCTCATCTCTGAATTAGACTTTCAAAATGGCTATGACTCTTGCTTTTTCCTAAATTAAAAAAAAAATTCAAAAACCACCTAAACTATTTCCAGTGAAATATAAAATCTGAACTTCCCCAGCTACAAAGAAAACAAAGACTTTCAGTAGCATGTTGCTGATCTTCTTACCAAACAATTTTGTGCTTGGAGGTTTTTTTTTGTGGTACCACAAATAATAGCTTACATCCTAAATACTTCTTTTTTGAATTACATGACTGGTAAAATTCTGGTTTTATTATGCATTAAGCACTTACACTAGCTCACAGTATTTTGGGGATACTATCTATCATAAAGCTGGGTCAGATTTTGTGGTCTCCTATCTATTTCATTCTACCTTCCCATTTTTAATGACTTACATTAAAAGTATCACCTTAGAAACACCACAATATGGTGAACTCTCACTTGTTTTTTCACTTTTTTCATATCTAAGTTACTGGACAAAGACTTTAACAATAGACCTCTGGTGAATTCCTTTCCTAAGCACCAATATGAATCAGTTCTATCACACTCCATCCCAGACAATTTGAGTAAGTTTTAGAAGAAGCTGAGAAGTTGTTTCTTGTTTTGGTTTCTATTACACTTCTATGCAGTATATAAGTTATTTATGTTATTTATTCTGATGTTTTATTAAATCATTGCACTTTCATGTTTTTTCTTGGTCATTTGATCTTGTATGATACTTACCACTCAAGAGTGGTGTTGACAAACACTGACAAGGGCAGCCCTGACCAGTTAACCTTTTGTAAAGTTATGCCAAACCAGTTGCAGAAGTCCAATATGAAGCACTCACCTTCAGTTTCCCAGTTGCCAAGTACACCAGAGTATTTTCCCCCACAGTATTTTCCTAAGCAAGCACATCAGTCAAGTACAAGATAACTCACTCGTGTGTCTTGACATTCTGCACACCTTTTCTGCTAATATTTCCTTCTCTCAGCACCTACAACTGTTTCCTGAATGCCAACACATCTTTTGTAAGATCTGTGGTTGATGGCTGAAAACCCCCCAACCTCCAATTGCTATTTGCAATGTGATTAGACAGGTCAAGTTTAATTTCAGCACCGTGGATGAATCTGTTATCCAATCATCCTAATGATACACTACTCAAACCAGCAGTGGGGCTGCAAATGGAAAGAAAACCTTGATTGTAAGTTGTCTGCCAATGATTGGAGTTTGTTATGAAAGAACACTAACGCAATCATCCTCGGCTCCCTTTGCCAAAGGTAGGGAACATTCATATCTCTTCATTGTCACTGTACCTGGAGCTGTGTGACAGATGAGTAAAGGTATGCCAGAAAGAATGCAGCATTGCAAGAAGGACTGCTTTTCCTCAGGGTTAAGGCAAGGGTATATGCTTAATCAAATCAGCACCTTTAAAAAAATACCATCTTTCAGGTAGAAGACACAGCCCCTCCTCAGCTGAATATTGCTCTCCAGGTTACATAATCCAGCCTGCTGAATCAAGAAACCACCAGCAGCAGCACCAGATAACTTGTTTTGGTTTGCCATTTCATCAGTAGTTGCACATGTTTGAGGCAATCCCATGTTTAGTGGAAGATGTCTCCTTGCAGGGGCACAGCTTCCTGGATGGCATACACGCCCAGCTGCACAGGGCCTGAGCATCTCCCAGCAAACAGCCCTCCAGCCAGCAAGATGTGCTCCTTGATAAGGGAGGAATCACTGACAGATCAAGACAGCAGTGGTGAGATGCAGGAACAGGCTGAATCAGCACAGGCAAATCAAAACGTCAACACAGCCGTCACATCTGCATGCTAAAGTTTCTTGCAGGAAAGTGAAATAGCTAGAGGAGGGAAGTCTTTGCCTCTAGTTTTCATAATGTCACTCCAGAGCTGCTCTGTATGCATGCTTTGCCTCTTTGAGACTCTTTGGGATGTCTATCATCCATGGGAAAAAAACCTTTCCCAACACAGATTATAAGCAGAGGCATCAGAGTCAAGCAGGAGCATTGGAACACTTGTGCTACAGTAAACTAGGGCCTTTATTTGTAGCTGTCCTGTGACTGCACCTCCCATCTCCATTTCCAGAATACCTCCTTGTCCTTGAATGTGCCAAACACAAGATTTGGCATTAAGAGCTGACTTCTGCAAAAACATAAATTGACAGATTGCCTTCTTTTTTAAGAAGCCCCACTTATTCCATTCTTCCCAGAGCCAAGCACCGGAGTGCAGTCATGTAAGAATAAAATACACTCTCTCTTTTAAATCACTTTTCATTTCTGTGCTGGAGTTGTCCTGGCTATATAACCTCTGAGCTGCTGGCAGCATGGTCTTTTGCCCACGTAGGCTCTACCCACAACAAACCACACAGGCAATACATTTATGAGAAAAGCTCAGCCCTCAAACACAGAGGAAAGGGATCTGACAACTGCTGGCTCCAGGCAAGAACCTGCCAGGACTCCCTCCATGACCTTGAGCAAATCACAGACAACCTTGTAAAGGTTGGAAAATACCACTAAGATTACAGAACTTATCTGTTACCAACACAGCTTCCCCAATTATAAAACAGGCCCTAGTTGTCCATATCAGACACCTGAGCAAATCTAACCATCTCATAATACTCATTCTATAGTTCTACTTCTTATAGAATCATAGAATGGTTTTGGTTGGAAGGGACCTTAAAGATCATCTCGTTCCAACCCCTCTGCCATGGGCAGAGACATAGCAGGGACACCTTTCATTACACCAGGTTGCTCAGAGCCCCATCCAACCCAGCCTTGAACACTTCCAGGGATGGGGCATCCACAGCTTCTCTGGGCAACCTGTTCCAGTGCCTCACCATCCTCATAGTGCACATTTTCTTCCTAATAGCCAATCTAAATCAACCATCCTTCAGTTTAAAGCCATTCCCATTCCCCCTTGTTGTATCTTTACATGCTGTTGTCTAAAGTCCCTATGCAGCTTTCTTGCAGGCGCCCTTTAGGTACTAAACGTGCTATAAAAGTATTACAAAGGAAGATGCTGTTAAATCTCCTGGAGCCTTCTCTTTCCCAGGCTGAACAACCCCAACTCTCTCAGCCTTTCCTGGCAGGAGAAGTGCTCCAGCTCTCTGATCATCTTGCTGGCCGCCCTTTGAACTCCTTTGAACAGGTCCATGTCCTTCCTCAGCCTATTCTCAGCACTACCAGCTACTAACTAACCTCTTCTCGGTGATGAGGTGCGGGGGAGGATAACCCACACCACCTCAGAGAGCTGGAGAAATGTTCCGCCCATTCCCCAGCCTCACCCTTCCTCTCCCCCTGACAACAAACACCTCCTCAACACGTCAAGATTCCCACAAAAACGCCCCGAGTGCGAGCAGCTCTGGCGCGTACTTGCAATCGCTGGCAAGGAGGGCGTGTTGGGTGCGAGATGGACGTTCGGGGCAATGAGGGGTGCCTGGGGCGAGGAAGGGTGCTTGGGACAAGGAAGCTGAAGCGGAGCTTTCTCCTCGGGCCTTAAGGAAAGAGCTTTTTTTTAGCAGGGAGGGGGGTATTTTTTTTTTAAAGGCAAGGGAGGGATGCTGCCCGCCCTCCTCGGCGCGGCCCCCGCCGCAGCCCGGCCCCTCAGGCGGCGGAGGCGCGGCCGCCGGGCTCCCCCTGGAGGCGGCGGGGGGCGGCGCCGGGAGGCCGCGGGGCTGCTCCTCCCTGCTTCGGCAGCGGGGAGTAGTGGTAATAATGGTAAAAATTAAAACAAAAAGGCCATTGTTGTTGCTGTTGTTTTTATTACTAGTATTAGTATTATTTTACGGATTTACCGTAAAACCGTTGCATGGACATCCCTCCCTTAGAAGTCAGCAGGCTCTGGAACAGCGATAGCTGCCAGGCAGACGGGCCCGTTGTCTCCCAACACGGCTTTCCCCTGGAAAGCTGGTCAGTTCCGTCCTGCTGCAGGCAAAATCGGATCTGCGTGAGCTTTGTGCGCCTGCAAAGTGCAGGATTGCAGGAGCGGGGCTCTGCGGCCACACTGCTGTCGAAGATAAGGGACGGGAAAGGCCAAATTTCTGGTGTGTGTACCGCGGTAAGCGTTGCCATTGCCCCACCAAGCTCACCTCAGCCAGCACCCTACAAAGGAGACGTGTGCTGTGACGGGAAAAAAGGATCTGCAATCCCTTGTTTGTGTGTTAAAATTGCATCATGGAGTGGCTGACCATAGGAATAGGTCACAGCTAGACACATTGATGTGTGGTGAAATGCTTAAAAAGTCTAGGCTTCATCATAGAATGTTTCTACATCATAAATAGATAAAGAAGAAAACTTCCGTTGTCTGGCACAGGCTGATGATGAGGGTTTAGGCTGTCATAAGCCTCTGCAGTTTGCTCCAGTCCCACAGAAGTGAGACCTCCAAATGTATCTCAGAGATTTCTGATTGATGAATTTCTGGTTATTAGTGAAGCCCTGGCTACTCAGGCTTTGAAGAGTGGGTACTAGGTCTGGAACATGTGGAGGGAGTGTAAGAATAGTGAAATATGTACCCTCTGCTTTTTCTCATGTTTTGGAGATGTGCTACCAAATCCTGCTCAGAGCAAAGTCTGTGTTGCCTCAGTCTTCAAATCCCCTTACAGGTGATTAAAATAATCTAGAGTTAACAAATTCCCAAATCACCCTACCCAAGTCCTTGTATGAAAAAAAAAGGGCATCATTTCCAACAGACTGGATGTGGAAAAATTAATTTCCTGGCATCCAAACATAAGAACAGCCATGCTGGTTGAGACAAGTCCATCCAGCCCAGTAGCCTGTCTCAAACATAAACAACAGCTGATGCCTGGGGAACAGCATAAGAGAGGGGTAAGCACACGATGATAGTTCCCTGGCATGCTGTCCCAAACTCCAGCAAGCTGTGGCTCAGGGACTTCCCTGAGACAGATGTGGTATCTTTAAATTTAATAGCCCTTGATGGATTTTTGCTTCCATGAATTTGTGTAATTGCTTTTTGAACCCATATCAATTTTTGACATTGCAGCATCCTGTGACAATTAGTGGCATACTCCAACAAAGCAGGGTTTAAAGAAGAGCTCTTATTTTGTTTGTTTTGAACAGGCCACCTAATAATTTCATCTGATGCTCCTAGTTCTTGTGGTATGAGAGTCAATTACAATCATTCCCTATTTGCCTTCTCAGCGCCATTCATGATTTTACAGATTTCTCTCATGTCCTCCCTCACATTTTGATTTTTCAGATATGTATTCTTAATCTATTTTGAAATCCCAGTACAGAAGCCATGTCACAGCCTGGACCTTCCTCTGGCCCTAATGTTACCATTTTGGAGCTAGCAGGCTTGAACACCATTTTCAGGGTGTAGGCACATCACATATATTTATATCAAGATGCAGCAGTTTTTTTAGCTTTGTTTCTTCCATACTAAATTCTAAAATTTGATTTACTTTTTTGAACACTGCTGAGAATGGATCTGGCATTTTCATAAATATATCTAGATTTCACAGCTCTTCAAGGTTTCTTCTCTAAGAGCTAACAGTGAGTCCAGCACCCTCAGCTCTGTGTGTAAAGTCTGCTTTGCCCACTGGCATTACAGTACACGTATCCATGTTGTCTTTCCTCTGTTTTATCACCCGATTACTCAGTATCATGAGATGATGTTTTTGTCATGTGCCATGTTTTTGCTACCATAAATAACGTTGTGTCACCCACAAGTTTGCCACCTTGCTGTTCAACCCCTTTCTAGTGTATGAGTCTGGCAGATGGGTTTGATACTTACTTAAGATCCTGGTGATATTAGAGGGGTGCTGGAGGAGGAAGTAGTGGGCAACTATTTCTCCTCTTTCCATCAGCACAGCTTGCATCTCACCTCGGTTCGGATTGAGCCAGCTGCTCCTCGGGGAGGTGCTGGCAGGCTCTTTTTGACCCTGCAGCACATTTGGAGGGATGCTGGTGCAGGCTGTCCGTCGTGGGTAAGGCCAGCTGTTCAGCTGACACAACCGATCTACGGCTGGAGACAAGGAGCCAGCCATCACGGGCATGGGGACAGCTGACACGGAGGTGGGGTAGCCTGAGCTGGACACGGTGATGGAGACAGGTGGGGAGGCCTGGACAGAGTCTGCGGGGCAGTGCTGGGTTGAGGGCGGACCTGCGGAGGCAGCGGCCGTTCTTTGCCCACCTTGTGGTGGTGCCGCCGTCGTTCCCTCCACACAAGCTGACAGGTTATGTTTGCTATTAATAGCAAGCAAGACTTTCGGAGGCAGGCCCCTGCTTCCTCGCTGCTTGTCAGTGCTGAGCACGGCCGGTCAGAGCGTGCTGTGAGCGCTGCTCGCACAGCCAGAGCTGTCCCCGGTGCGTCCCCATGCCAGCGTGTCAGCCAAGCGTTTAGGACACCTGCTTCTTTTTGCTCCTGCGCTGGCCACAGACTAATAGGGACAAACGGGAAGAGGACCTAGCAGAATGCAGAAAATAATCGTCCTGTGCCAAAAGGGAATGTATGATCAAAACTACAATGGGCAGGCAAGCAGCGAGGCAGTGACCCGAGGCAGCACAATGTGTCAGGAAGAGAGAGCAGCAGCCCAGGGACAGCAACAGCCCAGAGCCTCAATTTGTAATGACTGTGTGGACCACATGCCAAAAAGTCTCTCCCCACCTCCTTGCCCCAGAGAGCTCTCCTAATGTTCTTAGCCACTTGGACATCACAAGGAAAAGAGTCTGCACATTTCCAGCGCACAACCAAAGGCATTTGCTTAAGCAAAGCACTGCCGTGCTTCGGCACTGCCGAACCTGCCTCTGACTCGGAGTGCTCCAAACACCTGTGAGTCAGACGATGGGAAATTCTCCCTGTCTTCACAAGCACAGATGAGTTTGAACCTTCTGGGCATTTTAGCAGTTTACCATCTGCACATATAACCTTTTTTTCTGAGCACACTGAAGTCTTGTAGGAGGATGTTAAATCCAGGAACCAAAATAAGGAAACATGTTTACACCTGCTACATCTGTTCAAGAATTTCCAGCCTCTATTACACTTTTGACTTTCACATTCCCCCTCCTCCTCCTTCCTGTTTGGTCAAATGCCACCATGTTAAAAACAATCCTGTGTTTTCCCCCCCAAGTCTCACAGACTTTCTGTCGAATCTTGTGAAAACTTACAGCATATGAAAGAAGCTGTGAAATGGTCTAGCGACAGAAGCAAGTGCTGGCTGTAGTCTCTCTTCCTTATCCAGGATTTTCAGATACTGGGATTCATTATGAAGAAAAATTACATTAACTACATTAAATTTTGTGATTTTAGTTTTTTAAAATTAGAATGAAAAATGAAGAGTCAAACCATTTCTGATACAGATGAAATCTTCCAGAAAACCAGGTACAATAAAAAAAAAATTAAAAATAGATTATGAAAAGTATTATAGCACACTAAAAAGGCAGCACAAAGAAGATCTCTGTTAGCAGATGCCCCAGTGAATTATAACTGGTTTTCTGTAGGAGACAAGACACACTAGTATCTTCTGTCAGAGGTGATCTTTTCAGTAAAAGAATTACCTGTATGATTGCACCTATTGCTGAATCAGACCCACAGATATAAAATATTTATGAAAAAGAAAAAAATTTCTCACTTGTTGGGGGATGATAGCAAAATAGTTCTACCGAGCAGAATTCAAAGGAGATTTCATAATTTTCTCCAAATTTTATGTTAAGGTTTTTACTGGAAATATTATAAAATATTTTTCAGTGAAGCAAATACTTTGAATAAAATTAATTCAAGGGTGTCCAGTAGCATTTTTATAACCATTCAAATTAAGGTATTGATAAAGAGGTTGAAAGATAGAGCAAGAGATACAAAAAATATTGTATAAATTCAGACATTTTTCTCTGAATAATCTGTTTTTTCTAATGACTTTTGTCTTGGAAGATGTACATTGGATTTGTGAATATGTAAGCTGGACTATTAATAATATGGGCAAGGTAGTGGTACTGGGAAAAATCCTCTTCTCCCTATCATTTTCTAATAAAGCCCGGTTAATGGAAGACAAATGTTTTCACAGGTCAACAGGTAATGAAGGAGAGTGCCATTTAGTGATTGTGGTATTTGGTGTTATGGTAGGGGCCTCTGTTTCTTTGAATTGCTGTGGGATGCTTGTGTGAAGCATGCTTCCTACAACAGTAAGAGAAATTAACAATATTAAGGTCAATATGGGACGTATTTGGGAAGGTTTGAGGCAAGTCCTGTGGTCCTAACTCAGGCAAATTCTCACTGACAGGTCTTGGCCAATACAATCTGCAGGTGTCCACTTTCTTTCAGCATTTAGCCCAGTATTCAACCAGAAGAAAGCAGTTCAGTAATTCATTAGGATATGATCATGCCGGGCTGGTTACTAATTGTTCAAAATACCATTGGAGGCACTCCAGGATGCTACACAGCACTCCACAGCTGGCAGCCGTGGTACACAGGCGGGTATGCCACCCAAATAGAGCTGAATAGCATGAGAGCCACAGGAGGAAAGCAAAAAATCCCTTGCTTCCAAGCCCATGGGAACCTTCCTGTGTTGTGAGGAGGGAGCTGCAGGTGCAGGGAGCTGCAGGCAGGATGAGTGCAATGCGCAACCCCACTGCCTCATGCCAAAGAGAAATGTTAGCGGCAAAATAATTTTACTCCTGGCTGTCAAATGAGAGCTGCGGGGTTCCTCTCCTAACAATGAAAGGCAGACTACTGTGCATTAACAGCCCTGCCGGTGCACAAAGTGGCCTAGCCTGTTATTAAACTGTACAGCTAAAGCTGTTGTTCTCCACTTAGCTGAAAGTGAGTTACCATATTGCAGGTCCCCCAAGACGTTCCCTACCCTTGACATATCCTCTCCCTCGCATGAGTGGTAATGACTGGGATCAGATCCCTTAGGCTGCTGCCTGCACTGTTTTACCTTGCTTTAGAACAGCTTTTTTGAATAACAGAGATCTGTTCTGTCCCTTCTCCTCTTCTCTGCTCTTCACCCTCAGGTCCCCTCTTTCCCCCAGCTTTTATTCCTGAAACTCTTTAGTGGCCGTAAGGATCTTTCTCTGCAACAAATACAGCCAAGATAACTCAGCTGTCCTCTAGGAAGGTTGCAGGTGGGGTTTCTCTGCGCAGCATAGATTGGATTTTAAATGTATGCAAATAAGCATTTGTGTGCTTGACCCATGACACAGAAGCATCAAGATTTACTCGCTGACAGTTTTTTCTTGCACTTTTGAATTCATGTTTGCCAATTTGGCTCTGAAATTAACAAAACTGCAATAATAACGTAATTCTGACTTCCTGGGAATTTCACAGCCATACTGAGTAAGGATTTGAGCCTAAAAAGCTGTACAAAGGATACATAGATTTATTTTGTTATACACACATATTTTTTAAAAGAAAAGATTTGCTTAGTATTAGTCTCACTTCCTCAGGATAGACTGAATGGCCTTCACATACAGTGCCATAACAGATAAAATCAGTCCTTCCCCTAGCAGCCTTTTTGTGTCACTGCCTGGCTTTGCTTTTTGTATATATGCAGTCTTGATCTGTCGCTTTCTCCAAGGCCAGCAAAGTAAACTCATGCTCTTGACTCATAGCTCCAGATGGATTCAAGCTCAAGCACACTGTCCCCCTGGAATTTGGCATATGTAGGTTTATATGCCCTAATCAATCAGGCTGATTTCAGTTAATCCTAATCGTCCTATTAGAGTTCCCAGATAGCAATAACAGCAGCTAGAAATCCCCAAGCAGCCTAATTGACTTCATCTAATTACATTCCTTCTTGAGATTTCCATTAAACTACCCCCTGAATTCATTACAGTGGTTGGCTGTAGGTTTTTAGGGCTTCTTAAAAAACATATGCAGCTATTGGGATAGTGCAGTTCTAAGGAGCTGAAGTTGTTCATATATGTAAGGGCTTGCCACCTCCACACAGCTATCTGTCAGTTGTCCTGCTCTAGCATATATCAAATGTGCCATCTAATCACTGTGGGGGATACCAGTTTTGACTCCTGGCACTTAGGCTCATTTCTGTCGACGTGCCGGCCGTGGTTCTTCCCTTATAGCACTGAACGAACCACACGAGAGACTGCCAGCTCCTATTAACCTCTCGCATAAAGGATTTATAGATATGTCTCATTATAAAGTAAGGAGCTGACATTCATCTCAAAAGCAGTTAGCTTGGAAAAGAATGCTCTTTTGTCAGTATTCACCTTTCTCTGCTCTCCTTCTGTGGTAGTAAATTGTAAACTGCTCAGTTGAGATGGCATCTGTCATAGTTAGGTTTCTTCGGCTAATTTGATCACTTCTTCCATTAAAGTAATGCTCTGGTTTCCCAAATGTTGCTAAGCTCTGAATTCCTGCCTTTTGCAGAATACTACAATGCACTCCTGGAAAAAAAAAAAAAAAAAAAAANAAAAAAAAAAAAAAAAAAAAAAGAATGCCATCTTCTACCCTCAGCATTTAAAAAGTGGAAATTAATGGGGTAAGGATGAAATTGTTTGATCCCAGCCTGGTTTCCTCTGTACATGCAGCTGAGATCAGCTTCCATGAAACTCAGGGAGGTTGGAAGCAAAGGATCCTTTTCATAGGCAGCTTTGTATACAGTATGCATGCATATCAATGCTTTGACTGGAGTTCACTTAAAAACGAAAACAAAGTGCATACTAGGCGCTGGGAGATAGGCACTTTGACAACTGTCATGTTGGAAAATGCCTTATAAGTGAGACAAGCCTTTGTCTCCAGTCTGTTTAGAAACTGGTGCCACTGATCACTTTTACGGACAGTTCCTCTAGGTGGGAATGACACTGATATCATTCACACTGAAACTGCCAGATTGATGTCAGTAAGACAGCAGAGTGTTCAGGTTCATTGGAAGGGATACAATACCTTTGATAAAATAAAATCCTTGACTGCACACAGAGGGAGCAGGTCGAAAAGGAACATACCCCTGCCAAATGTTTACTCTTGCATCTCTGCCTCATGGAGGGTGTGTTCTCTTTCGAGGCAGAGCCAAGGACAGCCAAGAAGTTCTGTGGGAATAACAACTGATTGTTGCAGGGAAATAACTGTGTAATTAACCATAAACAATATAGTGGTGTTTTTAACTAAGTTTAGGCCTTTGTAAATCAAAGAATCATAAAATTTTTTTGAGGGGAGATAATATTTTACAAAAATAATTGATGTTTACACTAGATTAATGGCTGCTTGACTGTAGAGACCACTGGTGAACAGAGTATCTATCCAAGGTCAGAACTGCAGACACAATTAAGTCACTAGAAAGTTTTGTGCAGAAGGATTTGGCCTAAACAGATATTTCTAAGAGCTGGCTAAGGTTGCTAATTACTCTTCAGAATAACTTTGAACTGACATTTTTTGAATAATTTTCATTCCAGAGGGATTAGTAAATCTTTTTAGTAGAAGGAAAACACACCAAAACTTATAAAATACATTTACAAAAAAGTTCTGAAATAATTAAATGCCAGTTTGGAGCCACTTTTCTCCCTTTTCTTGTTCTGTTTTGGCACTAACATGCTTAAAAGGAAGCTTGGGAGGGGAAGTGTGGGAGGAAAACAAAAATGAAAGAGAACACAAACTTGAACCATAGAGTCTTTAAGGGCTTTTTTAGAATTGGAGACATTGGTGACTTTATAAGAGATGCAGACACTCAGTACTTTGTAGGCACTGGGAGAAGCAAAAGCCTAATTCCTCCACACTCAGCAGAGCCATTGGCTGAAAATCCCTCTATTGCTTTATCCAACACAGGCAGTGTTCCTGCTAGTGCAGTACATGCTCCAATGCAACTCAACCTTACCATAAACAGCTTGACTCCTTACATTAAATATTATGCTCTCCAGATTATTTATGCAACACACATAGAGGAAAATCTAGAGGAAGTAATTTTGGGGGTGTAAGTTTTATACTCTTTGGGAAAGCCCACCTTTCCTGTGCAGCTCACTTTAAAATTGTAAACGTTTGTAATTCAGTCCAGAAAAATCTGAGCTGACATGTTTCTCCCACTGATACACAGTGTTCCACATCCCAAATTTCTTTGTCATCAAATGATATGATCTCACCAATCCTTTTGTCCCTCCTTTGAAAATACAGAACCATACAGGGCTATGGAAAATAGGCAAATTTTAAAAAAAAACTCTTGAAATTCTGAGGAGTAGAAATGCACTATGTTCAACGCTTCTAACTTCTTTTGAAGAAGTCAGACACTGATATGTTCATATAGTGATTATTTCCACCTCTCTTTGTGGGCATGGACAGGTTTGTACACAGGCAGAGTGCTTCTGCAGTAAGGTTGTCTTAAATAGTGGTGCTAGAGGCACAGGAAAAACCATAAATAGAGGAAAGTTTCTACTTGCCTTTTCTTGGGAAGACATTTCTGGAAAAGTGGGGCTCAGAAGGGCTAAAATTTTATCACTGTTTCTGGGGTTTTTTAAAAGTATGGTTTATTTGTGGTCTGCTGGGCATAGCTTTGGGGGCCCAAAAGCCACATAAGGCAGAAGTGCCTAGATGCTTCAGAAAGCCTCCAGATTACATGTCATCCATAGTACCTCCTGCTGGCACTGGGACAAGTTCTTCACCTGTTTCTGGTTCACCACTCACAGCTGTGCCTACACTCACAAACACCACAGAGCTGCTGACCTGCGTGTGGGGAACAGCTGGCTCCCCAGGAAGCCCACAGAAGTCAAGGAGAGGACAACATTAGTGAATGACAGACTATGGGGAGGTCCCCAAAGTGCACTTTTGTTCATCTAGTCAGTCATCAATTTCACCAGCTCAGCATGTTGGCTGGCAGCTCCTTGAGGTTTGCAGAAAACAGGAGGGCACGATGATGTTTTGTGTTGCACCAACTGGATCAAGAACTGGAAAGGGCAATGTTTCTGGTTTCATGGACACATTGCAGCCTTCCTTCCCTTACAAACACAGGGGCTGCATTTTCTCCTCAGAGAAATGCCGTGCATGTCACAGTCTGAGGGGGCTAAGGGGTGGGGGAGAAGCTAGTGCATTTTGGCAGAGGAATGGTAAGCAGTAACACCTCATGCATCTGATGGTGCATGCTCAGTGTCATCTTGAGATCAGGTGTGGCTCTGCTGAGGGGGCCAGGTCTGGGGGGGGACAAATATCCTCAGTGCTGTGAAATAATGATGTTTTGAGTAGCTGACCAAACACCCTCAAGTAAAAATTAATCTTAGCATTTGTTTCCCTGCACTGGGACTGCCTGTACAGCAAATGCCCTGTGTGGGTGATAAAGGTGGATCCTACACTATCACTTCCTTTGCCTGTCATATATCTTCTTTAGTGAGACAAGCAGGATGAGAGAAAAATCTGTTCCTGCAACGTGAGCTCAGGCAAAGCTGATGTCACTGTGAGAAAGTATTAGCTTCTTAATTTGTATTATTGAAACTGTTCTGCGGACTTCCATTTGGTTGGGGAAGGAACTCCAAAGTACAACAACTGCCGTGCAGGGGAGGCTGCAGATGGCTCAGTAGTAACACACATACTGTACACCTGCACATGTTTGGCACAGAAGGGTTTGAGTGCAGATTTGTGAGCTAGCCAAGGGAAGACAGATTTATTTTTTTGAGGAGGCAGGAAGATCAGATCACCTCCAGGTGCTACCCTGATAAACACTGAGAACAACTCACCAGTCCTCTACAGTTCTTCTATGATCAACTTCATCCTTGAGATAGGAATTAGAGGGATAGATACATTATCTGGGAAGTTGTCCAGATTCATTTCCGAGGGAGTTAAATTCCCAACACAGGCCTGCTATAAGGAAGGGTGTTTGGATTTTGCGGGGATTTTTTCTGCTTGGGTTGTTTAGGGGGAGGGTGATNAAATAACCAAATACTGAGCCCCCTCTATAGTATCCAGAAGAGAAAGAGACCTCCTCCACAAATCTGTCTCAATTAGGGAAGAAGCTCTGAGGGGATTTTCCACTTGCTCNCATTAGACACAGTTCAAGCTCCCCCAGTTCTTCCATGGCTGAAAGTTTTTGGGGACCTTTTGAGGAGAGAGGCAAACCTCTGTTGAATTTTGCTTTTTAGATTTGCTCTTCAAATTAAAATTCAAAGACATTTTCTAAAATAACCAAACACTGAGCCCCCNCCGATATCTTACCCAGACCCCAGCAGTCAGCAGCAGAAAATGGGAGGTGAGCAAGAATGGGGTTAAATGCTCATCCACATTTCCTCATGCAATATACCTCTAGGATGCCACACAGCCCACAGTCCTACCTAGCTGTGCCTTTTTAGTCAGGTATATCCTGGCTTCCTTAGGTTGGACATATCCCTGCCGGAGGCATCACATCATACAGTTCCTGAGCTACTTTGCTTGAAGCAAGTGCTGCTCCACGGGGCTGTGTTGTACCACCTGCATGTGCCCTTCTTAAAACATCCTGGGGTCTCTACCCAATAAAATAGTAAGATCTTGAAAGAAATGCACACAGACGGAAATAGCTAAGCAATGCTCATTGTTGGTCCTGTTGTTTCAGCTAAAGCCCACAGGGGTAAAGCAAAGTCCTTTCTTTACAAGGTGGTCACAGCAGTTCAATCTAAGTTCATTTTTAAACCAGTGATTAAACTGGTGTAAAGCACAATGTGTTCACTCTCAGTTCAGTTTAACATTGGTTGACATTGATAACACCTTGCATTGATTCTTGTCTGTCTAATCTAGATTGATATAAGCCTGATTTCAAATGAACTAAGCCTGTCTGAAGAGTTATGCACTCTTTAAGTTCATGAATTTGAAAGAAAAACCTTTGACCAAAAGGCTGCAGGTTTCTCACAAAGGCAAAACTCACAACTCAGTACTGGTTTTGACATTTCTCTCATTAACCTTCACTACAGACAGCTGAGGAAAGTTATTTGGGGAGCAGAATAGTTAATACATTGCCTAAGTGAATATATAGTACAGACAACCTAGAAAAACATACTTATTTTGTGTGACAGCAAAAAGAACGAGAAATAATGGACCAGACAATCCATCTAGATTACTTTCATCATTCTAAGTAAGCTTCTTTATAGAGAAGATTAACACCAGAGTAAACCTAATGCTACATGAAAAGGCTAAGATGTTACTTCTGTCCACATTTTTTTCATGTTCTCAAACTCTTCAGTTCTGGCCCTCATCAGAAGCAGGGTGTTGAGCAGGATGGACTGTTGATCTCACCCAGCACTGCCATACCTCTGGGGCTGTGGGGACTTCGCAGAGTAGAACTGCACAAGCAGAACTAGAGGAGAGACGGAGAAAGTAGGCAAAGAGGAAGTAGAAACATAGAGGATCAAGAAGGTGAACTGCAGAGAAAGTCTTCTCAAGGGTTTGATTGGTAGCAGATGTGCTTTGCCTCAGAAAAGAAGTTGGGGAATAACAAGAACCAAAAGCTGTGGTGTGCAGAAGTTCACGTTCTGTGCAGTGTTTGCCTGCCAGTGTTCAGGCAGTGCCTGACACCGACCTCTCTGGACAGAGGCTGTCATGTGTCTGCTCCCTCCAAGTTTTGGGACAGCCTGAAGCAAGTATCTCTGGCCCAGGAGCAATGTATCCAATTCAGCTTGGGTCTAGTTCTCAACTGCACCTTGCTGGGATGACTGTGCAATCCTGCAGGGGCAACACCCTCTATGGGATGCAACATTTGCAATTGCAGGCACTGGCCTTCAGCAAAAAAAAGTCAAGTGTTTAATTTCTTTCTGAAAAGCAGGACTGCTATGTGCTTGTGCCTGTGCAGATAGGAGAACAAGCCAATTCAAAGTCATGTATGTGTGTTTTTAAAAGGAAAATAACAAAGTTCCCTTCTCTTTACAATTGTTTTTAATATCTCCCTTTCCACATGCTCATCACATATGTTGGCTCAGGATCACATAATGCAAAAATTGCAAATTCTTTGCAGTGCTGAGCCTTCCATGCACATTTATCAAGTACAGCCTGGTAAAATCCAACAACAAGCAAGAAAGAAATCTCAGAAAAAAGTATTTTCAGACCTTAAAATTCCACTGTGGAGAAGAAAAAAAACCCTAAAAAGTATAAACAGCAAACCATCACACCACAGCTGTATTCCAGCAGGCTGATAGGTTCTACAACTTCAAGAAGGGTATTTTAACCTGACAGAGAAAATGGCTACCATTTTCAGGTGCCAAATTACAACCATCCTTGAGGTTTGAAAGCTAGAAGCACAGTGCTTAGTTAAAGCAGACAACTCTGTTCCAGTCTGGCAGAAGTGATAAAATACATAGTGAAACTTGAGGGAGTGAGATCCTCTCTTTCTCTCCTACTCCCCTTTTTTGCTATATTTTTCCCCTGGTGGGTTGAGGTACCCAGTTGGAGCTCCCAAAATAGAAGAAATCCAGGCAGAAGAGCATATCCAAGTCTATCAGCAGCCTGTTGTGTTTCATTCCATCAGCCAAACTTTGCCACTGGGCTGACATGTAAAAGTTCTTGGGGTTCTCACTCCTTCCCCCTGTCTTGGCCTGGTTTGTATTTTTCAGGATAAATATGGAATAAAGAGCTTGTCCCTTTAATGCAGATGAAGTGAGAAGGGCAAAACTGTTCCCAAGAAGTCAGTAAAAGTGGTAATGCCTATTAATGATTGCAGCAGAGTGCTTTTCAGTTGCCCTATTAAAGGAGCTCTTTGTCCTAATAAATACCAACGAAAAAGCTTTGTCTCAGAGCACCTTCCCTGTACTTTATTTATAATGAGTCTTCTAATGAGTACATAGTGTTTATGCTTCCTTGAGAGACTCATCACTCCCTCTCTCAGTCTGTTATTTAACATACAGTACTCCATGAAGGTGTCCCACTCATCCCAAATGCTTCCCCACCCCCTCCCACACAAACGTCCACATACTGCTTGTTTCAAGGGCGTTATGCATCTGTGAAAGAAAAGTGAGCACTGGAAGAGAAGCAGACATCCTAAATGTTGTTCATGACACGTCAGGAGGAGGAGCTGGTGGCCCGAATTGTCAGCATGACAACATGGGCCCACCAAGGGCAGCTCTAAAGCAGTTCCTGTGGGTGTGTGTCTCACTCAGGGATGTG
>VZTT01027195.1:1437-14056 GCA_013400855.1 Buphagus erythrorhynchus | reverse complement strand
CGTCAGGACAGAGTTCGAGTGAGGCTCTTTAGGAAACGCGGCAGAGCATCCCACCGGGAATAAAGCAGTGGCTCCAACAGGATTTATTTATTTTGGCTCTCGGGATTTAATTCCCTCCTCTCTCCCTGGCTGCATTCCGGGGTGAAACTCCAAGGCACAAGGAAAGCCTGACATAACTGAGACACAACGGGACAGGCTGGGAGAGTTGGGAATATTCAGCCTGGAGAGGAGAAGATTCCAGGGAGAGCTCAGAGCCCCTGCCAGGAGAGCTGGAAGGGGACTGGGCACAAGGGATGGAGGGACAGCACACAGGGAATGGCTTCAGAGTAGGATTGGATGGGATTTTGGGCAGGAATTGTTCCCTGTGAGGGTGGGCAGTGCTGGCACAGGGTGCCCAGAGCAGCTGTGGCTGCCCCTGGATCCCTGGCAGTGCCCAAGGCCAGGTTGGACAGTGGGACAGTGGGAGGTGTCCCTGCCATGGCAGGGGTGGCACTGGGTGGGATTTGAGGTCCCTCCCAACACAAACCCTGCTGTGATTCCATCACTCTGCTTTTCAATAACTTTAATAACTACACTACTGAGAAAAGCATGTCTAAAATGTAGAAAAATACTTGTCTTCCTTTAATAAAAATCAAGTTTGGCTTTTTGTGATAATGTGCTTGCACTGAAGTTCTCAAATGGGTTTATTTCAAGTGTGGTTTCATATCCCAAATTATTTCCATGTTATTCCAGAGCACTCTGTGATCTTGCAGCATTTTCATAGACAGAAAATCTGGCTTCATGAGGCCAGGGAAGTCACTGGGTGATGAGGGCACTTCCCTGAACTGGGGACTGGGTCAAAGCCTGATAATGCTTTCAACAGTTAAAATCAGAGCATCTTTTCACAGGTTAATTTTAGACAAATAACATCCCCAGATGATAAACAGTTTGTACCTTGATGCCTTACCCTGGAAGGAAAATTTAAGCCTAAATAAAACCTGTCCTTTTATTTAGACATCTGCCACAAGAATGGAGTCCTCCATTGTCATAGATGGGAGGTTTTATGGGTTTTTTCCTCCTGCAAAGCAATTAAATTCCCCATATTGCCCCTTTGTCATTTCCCCGTGTCTCTGGTTTCAATTTGGTCACTTGATGAGCACTTGAACATCTGCAAGGTCAGGAGAAACACCTGGAAGAACATTCCCTGGGGGTCTGCCCCTTTAGTACTTGCAGGGTTGTGACCTTAAAGTGCTCTTTTTAGTCGTGTGGGGATAGAAAAAAACATCACCTTTTTTTTTGTCACCTGCTGAGTCAGACCACAACTGAACCCATGCAAAATGTGTTTTATTTCCCTTTCGCTGAGAAACCTCCAGAAAGAAGGTGACAATTCTCAGGGCCCTGCTTCAGGAGGTGCCCTAAAAACTGGAGCAAGGCTTGTCCAGCCCCACAAACAACTTCTGGCACAGAGAGGTGGAAAGAGGAGGTTTTGAAAAACCCACAGTGGGGACAGAGCAGCAGGTCAGTGCCACAGAACATCCTGGGCTCACCTTCCACCAGGCCAGGGCTTTGGAAAGAAAGGCAAAAATCACCCCCAAACAACTCCCATGATTAAACTCCTGACCCCAGGTTTTGAAGCAGTGCTGAAAACCCTCACCTGAAACCTGAGCTCTGCTGCTCCCCACTTGTTATTCAATAATTGCACCTGCAAGTCCCACAGGAGCCAGGGTGTAGCTGGAAACAACTTCCTGAGCAGTTCCTCTGGAAAAACTTTTGGTGTTTACCAGCAGTGGAGGAGTACAACACCCAAAATCCTCCATCTTGTCCCTTACCTATTACTATATTATAAAAACCTCAAATTCCAAACCCTTCACCATGTGCAATCACACACTTCTATTTAACTGCACACCCGTGATTTTAACTCCATCACTCAAATTTGGAAGCTTCTCCAAGGCCTCAGGTCCAAAGCAGTGTTCTGCAGGGGGTCAGAAAGCACAGGAAGCTCAGAAATCCCAGGTTTCTGGGATCCAACAGTTTTCCTGTCCTGGTGCTCCAGTTCATCCCCAAGAACCTGGCCCCAAAAAGTCAGGGTTGAACTCACCCCCATCACAGCTGCTGGAGGGGTTGGTGGGGGTTTGTTGGGGTTTGTTGGGGTTTGTTGGGGTTTTTCCCTCTTTCCCAAGGGTTCCAGAGGCACAGCAGGTGCTGAATCCAGTCCAGGTGGGTGTTTTCCACATCTCTGCTCCACAAGCAGCTCTGCTTGGGCAGGTAAATCAAGAACTCCCTGGGGATGGAGCCTGTTCCCACCCTCCAAAATCTCCCTGCCCAGGCACAACCTGACTCATTTTCCCATTAAAAAAAGGGTTTTTCACTCAGTGGCATGGGACAGAAAACCTTTTTTTTTTTTTTCCCTCCAAACCGGAAAGAATGATTGAAAACCCACAAAAATGGTTAGGGGAATTCCAAACTGGGCAATGTTAAACGAGTTGGGTGACTGAACTCTGTGCCCTCAGCATCACAACACTCTGCTAAAAGCTCTTGATCTGCAAATTCAAGCACCTTAAAACCACATTTTCCTGCCTTAAAAGGGAGGTGTCAGGTTAGTGTTGTTTTATAGGAAAAAGATTAGTCATTATTATTTTGTGATGCTTCCGGGGAGCCCGTGGTGGTTGCATTTATTTTCCATGCAACCGTTGTAAAAGAGGGAGAAACCCATAATCTGGTGGTTGTAGACTTCAAAAAATAATCTAAATTCTTTTAAGATGCTGTAGAACACCTGAAAAAAAAAATGAATTTAAGGGTGAGCTGGGAGAATAAACGGTGACTGCAAATCTTTAACTAGGAGAGGTGATGTGGGTCCACTTGGATTGTCCTAGAGATTATTCGATTGATTTATTTATTTGTTTTATGGAGTTGGCTGTGAAATATCAAAGGTAAGAAGAACTGTTTTGGGAAACTCTGAGTTTGTGGGTAGGTGGCACCAAGAGCTGAGTGTCACCATCTCCCACCTTGGCAGGGGAGCAGTCAGAACGTGGCCCTGAGGCTCAGGAGATTTGGGATCTATTTTCAGCTCCACTTTGGACCTGCTGATTGGCTTCTAATTATTGCACACCTCAGTTCCCCCGTCTGCAAAAAAAGCAAGGTACCAGCATCCTTTATAAATAGCTCTCAATTCTGTTGATGAAACACAGTTTATTAATAGCAGTGGTACCTTCTCACACACGCTGCAGGGGAAAAAAATCGTTGTAAATTCACAAATGTCACTCAAATTATGGAAACGTGCAAGTGGCTCTGGAGGAAATAAAGCACAGGAGGAGCACCAGGCCTGGTTAGATATTAGGGCTCCAGTTTGTTCATTGCCACAAGAGGGAAGCCAACACTAATAAAATAACTTTATTTGTGCATTAACCAGGTTATTGTGGAGGGCTTTACCCATTTCAAGGCTGTTGTTTGTCCTCTTTCCTCGTAGCAAACTTGCACTTGATCATATGTCAAAACCCAAAGAACATTATTCCACATTCCCTTTGGTCAATGTCCTGTGAAATGAATTTCATGGATTTGCCTGTTTGAGCAGCAAATCCATAAACCTGAAACAGAAACTTGGGACAAAACTGAGCCAGTTGCTCTTGCAGTGAATTTTTAAAAAGGCCTCATACAAATAAGGAAAAGTTTGGTGGATGTGGGGCTTGAAAAAATAAAGATGGTGTTTCCCCTCATTTGGGTGAGCACGAGAAGTTAAAGACTAACCACAGGCAGAGGTATTTTTAGGAGTTTTTACCCCACAGCAATGACAAATTAACTCAGGACGTCTTCTGACTCTTGTTCACAACGTGTGTGAGCATCTTCTCTGTGGCTTCATCTTTGATGGCAAAGCTGCTCTCACATGTCAGATCTTGGGGTTAAGACAACCCCAAAGACCTGAAAAAATCTTTCTTCCCAGCCTGAGCCTTGATGAAGGAGTCAGGAGATGCAGTTTGTGCTTCTCAAGGTTGTTTATTCTCTTCTTATCTGTAACATTCTCTTTCTGTCCCAAGCTCCTCTCAGCAGATGGGACACGAGGTTCTGTGTCCCTGTGGGCTGGTACTGACATTATATACTACAAATTACGTGTGCTGTGTTTACAATCCCATACCAATAGTTATCACCTATGTTGGACAGTGAGTCCCTACTCCAACCCAATAGAAAAGTGCCACCATCACAGTGAAACATGGAGAACATGAAGAAGAAGAAGAAGAAGAAGAAGAAGACGAAGAAGAAGAAGACACACCCAAATCCCTCAATTTTGTCCCTTAAACTCCAATCCTAAAATCCCCTAAACTCTACTTTTCTCACCCTATAACAAATCCATTACTATTCTACTTAAACCCTTGTGGCCTGTAATTCTTCTCTCAGAGTTGGTAACTTTTCCCTCTGGCTTTCCTGGACTCCCACACTCACAGACCTCTGCTGCAGGTTTGGGGGATTTATGGAGCAGGGAGGAACCTGTGGAAGTCCCCCTTGCTCGGGTTGATGGTGTACCCCAGGTTGGTCAGGATTTGTTGTTACATCCTCGAGGCATTGTAAGATGCTCAGGCTTTTGGGAAAGTGCTGAAAGCAGTGCTTGGGCAGAGAGGGGTTTTTCAAATAGTTCCTGGGAAACTGAACAAAAAATCATCACCCAAATTCCTTTGGTGGATCTTTTCCTGGCTGTCCTCTGGAGTGCTGCAAGATAGGAATATTTGAGAGTCGCTGTTCAGGTTTCTGTAGAGCACTGGAACAATTTTTTCCCTCCCAGAGTGGTCAGACCTTGGGATGAGCTGCCCAGGGAGGTTTGGAGTCACTGGAATTGTCCCAGAGCAGTCTGGATGTGACCCTTGGGGACAGGGTTTGGGCTGATGCTGGTGGCACTGGGGTGGCACTGGGTGATCTTGAAGGGCTTTTCCCACCCTGGTGATCCTGGATTGCTGGCACAGGCCAGTGCTCAGAGATCACAATTCCTGGTGTTTGGATTTTTGAGGAATGGCAGAAAAGGGAAGCCAAAGCAGTGCAGAAAATCACCTCTGGTGAGGTTTCCTGTGAAGAGCCCGAGGGTGCTCCCTGCAAGTGCAGAGAGGGAATCAGGGCAAGGTTGGGAAAGTCACAGACAGGGATTGCAGTCCCCAAAGGACATTTGCATAACAAGCTACTTTAGGAACATTTTGGGTGTTTTGTTCTCCTCCCCTTCACAGCAGGCAGACCTTAAATTGCTGCTGGGTTTAGAGGTTGAAAAGGGAAAACAACCAGAAATATTCCCATGGCCCAGGTGGGCAGACCCCTCTCACACACTGCTCAGGAATTCCCACGCTCCCATCCCTTCTCCTTCCCCTCTGATGCTGTTCCAGGCCCCACTCCTCGTGGATCTGGGCATGTGTTTAACTCTGAGGACATGAGCAGTCACACTGAGGAGATTCACATGACTAAAATCATGCCCTTGCATAGGGATTTCCTGAATGAAGGGCATGAAAGGAAACGGCCAGGTTAAAAATAATGCCTGGGTTTTGTCCCTGATGCAATGCCTTTGACACCAGTGGAATTGTACAGGGCTGAATGGGATCCAGCTCCCTCACCTGCCAGTTTCCATTGCTGTGTTTATGGTGGGATAAAAGTCAAGCCTGTGCTTGGCAGGGGGGAATTCAGATTCCTTTGTGTGCTTCAGGACAGGATTCTACCCATGGAGCTCCAGCAGCTTCATGCATTCCCCATGTCCCCATTGCCCAGACACTGCCACAGGGGTGGCTGGGGTGACAAACAGAGCAGGTCTGGCCTGTCCTGCCCCTTCCCTGCTCCTGTCCAGTGCTGGGACACTCTGTGGTCTTGTCAGGGGCTGCTGCTCCTTGGGCAAGAGCCCCTCTTGTCTTGGTTGGGGTCTTGACTGCTTCTCTTTGTGTCCTGCACCAGCCCTGCTCCGTATCAAACAGCTGGGAGGTGAACACTGAAATAAAAATGTTATAAGGCATTGAAGAAACCTCTCTTAAGAATGTCTCTCTCTCTTTTCTGTGGCCAGGTAGCCACGTGGTGTTTTTTGGGAGTCCCCAGACTGTGCCACAGTGAAGGTCTGGGATTTGAGCGAGGCCAAACTCACACTCACATGCAGCTCCCCACAGTGTGTGCCACAGCTGCTCCCAGGAATCCCCAGACCCCAAAATTCGGGAGCGGGGAGAACGAGGGGCAGAAATCCCACCCCAAAGCACAACCCTGGATGAACAACCTCGCTCACCCAGGGCTCCCGAGGGATCTTCGACAAGATCTATCTTTAGTTGGGGAGTGAGTCACATCATTGTGATCTGACTTTACGGCTTGCTGGAGGTATGAGCCAGGCCATGGGACCGCGAGCGAGAGCATCATGGGATGGAGCTGTAAAATTCCACTGCTCCCTCCTCTCCCAGCCAGCCCGGGGGAGCACCAGGGGGCAGGAAGCGCGGGGGATGCGGGCTGCTGGAAGGGTGGGCAAGCATCGCGGGGCATCCAGGGCGAGGGGAGCTGGGCACAGCTCGGCACACGGGGACAGCGGCTCCGTGTGCCCGCGGTCACGTCCGTGCCACCCCAGAGCGCGGGCTGTGCGCGGATGCTGCTGTTGCTAAGCGACAGCGCCGGGCAGGGATGGCGGGCAGGGATGGCGGGCAGGGATGCGGGGCAGGGATGGCGGGCAGGGATCCGGGGCAGGGATGACGGGCAGGGATGCGGGGCAGGGATGGCGGGCAGGGATGGCGGGCAGGGATGGCGGGCAGGGATCCCGGGCAGGGATGCTCCATCGTGCACGGCCCGGCTGCTGCGGGCTGCCGCAGCTGCTCCCGGCCCTTTCTGCCACCCAAAGGGTCATTTTCTGCCGGGAAAGGGGTGCTGCCTCGCCGGGTGGGAGAGGAGTCATGGGCAGCCCCATGGTTTTGTATCCGTGGCTCCCGGGATACAAACTCCTGGCGTGCCGCAGGTGCTGGGGTAAAAGGTGAATAAACAGCCAGGGATGTGGCAGACAGAATGATCCCTGTGACACAGAGCCCCTAGGTGTTGTTCTTTCATGGATTCATGGAATCACTGAGGTTGGAAAAGCCCTCCCAGACCATCGGGTTTAACTGATCCCCACTGTGTCACTGAGTGCCATGTCCAGCCTTTCCTTGGGCATCTCCAGGGATGGGGACCCCAAACCTCCCTGGGCAGCCCCTGCCAAATGAAATCCTGCTGTGAGTCCCACGTGTTGGTGTATACAAAAACCACAGACACTGCCTGGACATTCTGGGACAGTTCTGAGGCCCCAACACCCCAGATCATTGGATGATCCCATCACAAACCAGTGGTGCTTTTTTTAGCCTGACGAGCGTGGTTTTGGCAAAGTCTCCCTGCCGAGCCCCCTCCTTGAAATGATTCCAAAACCAGCTGTTGCACACAAAAAGAGAAGGCCAATCCCATTCTGGAAGAAGCTGAGGGGCTGTTCTAGAAGGCAAAGAGCTGCCAGCCTGGTCCCCAGGGCCACCGAGAGGGTGGCACCTGCAGCGTCCTGTCCCTCTGCAAAGGCTCTGCACAGGCCAGGCTTTGAGCACAGCTGAAACCCCCACAGCTGAAACGTTCATTTATTTTTTTTTTTTATTTGGGCAGATCATCGCTGGCAGCAGGTGGTGAGAGGGGAGGGATGCAGAGGAGCTGATAAAAGGCAGCAGACAGCTCCTGGCACGTGAGCCTGCCTGGGTTTTTCCGCTGCGCAGCGTCGGCCGCGCTCGGGGCGTGAGCCAAGCAGAGAGGGAAGCAAGGGAGGAAAACCACACTGGCAGCATCCACAACGGTCTGGGGAGAGACATCAGCAGCTGCCCTGCCCTTGGCTTGCACTTGAAGACACCCCAGCACCAGCCAAAACGGGGGCTTGCTTTGACAAATTTTTTTTGGCCAGCAGCGGTTTCGTTGTGGCTGAGCCCATCCTGTACCCGCACACCCTCCTGCACTGGGGGGTGGAACCAGGTAAAGCAGGTACAGCTCTAGGATAACCTCCTAGTTTGGGTATGGGCTGGGATAAAGCAGATCAGGACAGACTCTGGAGGAGCTGAGCCGCTGCAGTTTGAGGCACAGAGCGCTCTCGTGGCGCTCAGTGGCGCTTGGCCAAGAGCAGAACAAAGGCAGCCGCAGAACTTCCATTTTTCACCAAATTGCAGCAGACTGAGGCAGATTTGGCACTCAAGGCTCAGCCCCACCCACAGGCTCCTTGATTTTTGTTTGTGCAAAAGGCAAATTTAATAATTTAATCGTAGGGGAAGATGCTCAGAATTTGCACCGAGTGTAGGAAATCCTTTGGAAGGAAAACCACTGCCACAGGCACGTAAAATTCATCCTTCAGGCACAAGGGCCAGCTACAAGTTCTGGGTTTGCAGGATTTTTTTTGTCAGGTGAGATAAAAAAGAATATAATCTGTCGTTTAAATTATTTAAAATCGTCTTTAGCAAGATATTTCTTCAACAAAACACTTCAGCAAAAAGCAGCGACAGTAAAACACAAGGGGTAGGAAAAACATGCAGAATTTCACTGTGAGTTTGCAAATCTTTCTGTCACTTCATAAAGGAAAGAGCTGTGAGTGTGGGGAGGTCTTGGAATTGATTATCCAGGAAAATTCTGGATTCCCCATCCCTGGAATTGTCCAAGGCCAGGTTGGACAGGGCTTGCAGCAACCTGGGACAGTGGAAGGTGTCCCTGGCCATGGTAGGGGTGGATTGAGATGAGATTTTAGGTCCCTTCCAACCCAAACCTTGTGTGATTCCAGGGTTAATACAAATGATGACTTCTCCCAGCTCTTCCTGAGGGCTGAGAGTCATCACAACGAAATTTGGAGGATAAATTTCTCCTTCACCCCCAGACGGTGCCAAATCCAGCACAGAAAGGAGAGCACTGTTCAGCTGGGCAGAAGTAAAAAAAGAAACAAGATAATCTCTAATGAAATTGGAAATAAAAAATAGCCCAAGGGTGTTTTCTCTCTGAGTTTCATGGCAAATACCACCCAGTTTTGGGTATCATTAATATCTGATTATTATGGCTCCTATTCAGCAGTAGCCCCACCTACTTTTGTCTCTGTTTCTCGGGCACGTCCCAGCAATTTGCCAGCTGGAGGTTGTGCTCAGAGCTGGAAATAACTGTATCATCATTTCATTAGCACCTGGCTGGGGAAGAGGATCCATTAATCTGGCTCTGGAGGCACCTACTGTGAGAAATGAGGGAGGAGGCCCACTACAAACTCTCCTGTAGTGAAAGGGAAGCTGCAATTATTTCTTGAAATTTTTCTACTTCCTCAAAACAGATCACCACAGCTTCTTTTTTTCTTTTTAATTTTTTTTTTTATTTCTCTTCTATTTATTTGCAAGACATAAGGTTTGATTGCTTGTTTCATGCTACAGGAGATGTCTTGCAGCCTCCTTTTTGCTCCAAGTGACTCAGGGTCAGTGTAATCTAAAAACAACTCCAACAGAACAAACTTGTCACAGATAAATCCCCAGGGACTGAATCCACTGCTGTTCTCCCCCAAAAATTATTTTGCATGTTTCCCTTTCCTTTGTATCCAGCCTGGGTGGATAAGGAAAAAGTCAGCTTGTCCTTTAGCTCTGCTGCTGAGGCCTGGATGTGGGAGGTGTTCTTGGATAAAGGAATTTCTGTGCTGGGAACAAAAGGAGCTGATCATTCAAAGGCACTAAAAACTCTTCTTAAACCTCTTTGGACCACCAGGATCATCTCCTGAGACTTCCTGCAACATTCAGGTCATGGATCCTCGGATCCAGGTCCAAATTCCTCTCCTCACCCTCTGAGAAATGTTTGAGCTCTGAAACAGGTTGTGATCATCTGCTTTTTATGCTCATTTAAAATCTGTTCCTTGGATTTTGCCTTTGGATTTGCTGGTGCAGAGTAGCCAGGCCGAGTTTTGCTTACAAAGACATCCACAAAGATTTATTTTAAATATTGCCAGAAGCAGGCTCACATTTATAGCTTTTATTAATATATTTATTTAGTATATTTAGAATCACTGAATACATTTAGAATCACTGAATGGTTTGGGTTGTAGGGACCTTAAAGACCCCCTAATTCCAACCCCCTGCCATGGGCAGGGATGGCATTCACAGATCAGCTTGCTCAGGGCCCCATTTACTGTTATTTGTATTTACTTTGGATTCTACTGAAACATGTATTTATGCCTATATTTCAAATTGCAGTGAATTGAAAAATGAACCAAAAAAAAGAGCTCGTTTTTGTGGTGTTTAAATCTTTGTTTATTTGAAGAAAGACTCCCCCTAAGCAGAGAAGAAATAGAAATCAGGATTTTTTTTTTTTTAATTTTTTTTTAGTAGATGTAGACATTTCAAGATGTTTTTTTCCTTTTTTTAAATGAGGGGAAAATGAAAACAAAAATAGTATAACTCCTTCCTTTATCCAGTCATTTTTAATAGCAGAGCCCTAAAATCTGGTTTGGAAGAGGGAAGATGCGTTACAGAAATATCTCAGCAGGCATTTTTCTGCCCTGATCCTGGCCCGGTGACAGTAACACCCTCCTGAATATTTTTCCAGCACAGAAAAGGCTGCTGATGGCTGGTTCAGAGACCCTGGGCAAATTTTTGTTTGTCCCTTGCAGTCGTGTCCTTGTTGGAGCCACCTGAGAGAACCAAACCACGGGCGAAGAACGCGCCGGAAAATTCAGGGATGGAGAAGCAGCCACGGAATTGTCCCTGCCTGAGCCTTGTGCTGCTCAGGGCTGCCCCAGGAGCTCCAGGCTGGCCAGAAATCCGTGGCTGCAGCTTGGGGGAATAACAGGAGGCAGGTTTGGATGTTGCCCTTGTTGTGCAGGGTGACTCTGGCGCTCAGGTGTGACCTGAGCCCAGGAAAGCGATGCCAACCTGTCACTGTGCTCCCAGGGACTCCTCAGCCCTGAAAATGAGGCTTTTCTCCATGTTCTGGGCTTGGAAAAAAGGCAGAGTTTGAGCCTGAGCTTGTGAGGTTCCAGGGGTTGAGGTGGCCCCAAAGATCCCGGGGAATTCTGATCCATCGGAGCTGTGCCGCTCTAAAATTGGAGAAGGGTTTGAGGAATTAATCCATGGCTTAATTCACACTGGAGTTGTTGTCTTGCAACTCTGTTCACTGTGCTGGTGTTTGGAGGACAGAGGGACAGAATTTCCCACTCCCTGCCCAGGCTCCTGTCACACCAACAAACTAAAATCTGTTCTGACTTCTTGCCACAGACTCCCCTGGATGAGTTTTGGGGTCCTTGTTTGCTAAATTCACTAAAATTCCTGTAAGTTCTGCTTGGGGCTGGAGGGATCCTCTGCACCTCCCTGGCACAGAATTCCCAAATCCCAGAGGCTGGAAAAGCCCTCCCAGCCCATGCAGTCCCAGCTGTGCCCCATGGCCACCTTGTCCCCAGCCCAGAGCACTGAGTGCCACCTCCAGGTGCCACCTGCAGGGATGGGCACTCCAAAGCGCCCTGGGCAGCCCCTGCCAAGGCCTGAGCGCCCTTTCCATGGGGAAATTCCTCCCAAATTCCTTCCTCTCAGCTGTTTTCATCTTCTCCCACAGCTTCTGTTTGTATTTGGTGAAACTTTTCAGAGGATTCTCATTTGATTTATCTTTAAAACATCTTTCCAACCACTGCAATGGTATGAACGGCAACAAAAAAAAATATTAAATAATTAATATTTATGAGTTGCATCTTTTAATTCACTAAACAGTTCTGAAGAGCAAGTCACAGGAAACGGGGTTGGGAAAATCTATTTGCTCATCAGCCCCTGTCAGTGCTGAGCTGCTTCTCCACGGGATATTGTCAAATGCTTTTTCCAGCTGATGTTTAACTGGCCAGATGAAACATTCCCATGTGGATTCCCGTTGAGGGGGGGTGGCTATTGCAAGAAATGCTGAGAATCCCCCCCTCCCTGAGCCCTGCTGCCTTGTGGGAAGGTGCCAGCAAAGGAAAACCAACACAGAGCACGTAAAATCACTGGCCAGAGGTTTGGAATAACAGCTGATGGGAAGGAGAAGGATAAAGACCCCATTTGTGGGTGACATTTTTCCAGTCTTTAAATTTAAACAGAGCTAATTTAGAAAGTTCTAGAATGGCCATATCTGTTTCCAGGGGACAAAAAAAAAAAAAAAAAATAGAAGCCTGGATTTCTCAATCAGCTCAAATGTCCCTGGCCATATGTATTGGCATTGTGACTCCTCTTTCCACACAAAACTAACCCCAGGATTAGGAACACCAGTAATTATTTGCTCAAAGTGAAGTCTAGAAATAAACCTCATCAGGATCCAACTCTTGTTAAATATTTTGTGGTGGACAGAAGGAAGACATTTCAGATTTGTAGTTATAATTAACTATTAGGAGGGAGAAAATACTCCCAAAGTTTCCTTCTCTTTTCCTCTCGTTCTTCAGGGACTTCTGTGTGGGCAAATTCTACAGCTGGAGAACTGGAGAAAATATTGAAGAGTGATGGGAGTTAAGAAATGGAATTGTTCAAGAGCTAATTAGATGTAAATTGATATATAGAAAAACAGGAAACACTGGCTGCTAACACAGGTCACAACAGGGAAATCCAGGTTAGACTTTTTGAGATTTAAACAGGATTTTAAGAGAATCTCTTTATTTGCAACAGAATTAGAAGAGTTAAAATCTGTCCCT
>VZTT01027194.1:3478-20069 GCA_013400855.1 Buphagus erythrorhynchus | reverse complement strand
GAAATGAAGCTCACTGATCTCTTTGGGTCAATGTAAACAGCAGGACTCGACCTGGTCCAACTCATGTTGAAAATGTTTGAGAGCGTAATGGAAGCATGTGAAACCAGCAGTGCACCACTTATTCTGATGCAGCTTGGTCATATTCTCTGCATTAAGGAATGCAGACTTACCTGGTTGGTGGTTTGGAGCCTGAGGTTCCTTATATCATGTCTCCATTTGAGAAACCTGCATGCTCTTTGGNTAAAGACTTCCAAAGCTGATCACATGCAATATTGAGGAGCTCATATAGAGTCATACTCATTTGGGTTTGGACACAAAATGGGGTATATAAAATGCTCAAGTGACATTTGGTTACGTAAACCATAAAAGAAATATTTCTCATGACATTGTAGACTATAGACACATGAAAATATGTGTGTCTGTATTAGATTCAAATCCAAGTTCTGGATAAGAGAATAAACATTTTTATAGCTTAACTTTCTAATTATAATTCAAATATATCTTTCCTCTTGTAATAGCATATGAATTCAATTCAATTGTCCAGACATAGGTATCTAATGACTCCTGAGCTAATGTACAATTTATAAGACTCAGGGCTAGTAAATGTGACAAAGCATCTCCAGAATACACAAATTATTTTGAAGTGACAACTGGAAACCAGAGAAGATATCTGGGATATCTAAAAATGCCATGAAATATCTTATGTGGCAGAGTCAGGTCCCTCTGAACAGCCTCTTCTGTGTCTCTCTGGTTTGGTCTAGACATTACACATCCTAATGGATTCACATCTAATCTTATTATCTAGCAGTTATCCTATGCTTCAAAATTCTTGTTAAAAGGGCATTATGAAAGGATTAAGTTAGGGGCTATAACCTTTAAGAAAGGGTTATTTTTTATATGGTAGGACATGGTTCTGGTTAACCTGAAGGGAAGCAATGGAGCTGCAAATAGCTTTAGAATTTGGGACTGATGGAGTTGAAAATCNCATTCTGCTAAAGATATTTGGGCCCTACAATATTAATACAGTATATATTAAAGAACTTAAGAAATAACTAAAACACTGAAAAATACGTTCATCCATGGGGATTAATCATCACCTGGGATGCTCCTAGTGGATACATATAATAGATATTTTACATGGCATTCAATATTTTCATCAATGAACCGGATATAAANAATTATTTTGAAGTGACAACTGGAAACCAGAGAAGATATCTGGGATATCTAAAAATGCCATGAAATATCTTATGTGGCAGAGTCAGGTCCCTCTGAACAGCCTCTTCTGTGTCTCTCTGGTTTGGTCTAGACATTACACATCCTAATGGATTCACATCTAATCTTATTATCTAGCAGTTATCCTATGCTTCAAAATTCTTGTTAAAAGGGCATTATGAAAGGATTAAGTTAGGGGCTATAACCTTTAAGAAAGGGTTATTTTTTATATGGTAGGACATGGTTCTGGTTAACCTGAAGGGAAGCAATGGAGCTGCAAATAGCTTTAGAATTTGGGACTGATGGAGTTGAAAATCCACTTTTTTTTTCTCGATTGAATCTTAAACTTACCTCTTCCCATATCATAATTTCATAGGGGAAAAAAAATCAATTCATGTTATTGTTATAGATAAAATTGTAATTTTTCTTTTTCACCTTTCTCTGACACAGCCTCTAAAGTCAATAGGAATGTTCCAACTGTTTGCTGCTGCAAGCATTATTATAATTGACAGTATAGTTAGCTGCCCTGACATTCTGCTGAAGATATTTGGGCCCTACAATATTAATACAGTATATATTAAAGAACTTAAGAAATAACTAAAACATTGAAAAATACGTTCATCCATGGGGATTAATCATCACCTGGGATGCTCCTAGTGGATACATATAATAGATACTTTACATGGCATTCAATATTTTCATCAATGAACTGGAAATAAACATCCAATTACCATTAGCAAAATAAGTCAACAACATAAATGTCAACCCTGTAAGGACAAAATGGTTGTCATATGCAACTCAAATTGCTTGTTTAGCCTAACCCTTTGAAATTAACTGTGATTTAATGCTTAATTGCTTAGTCAAATCCAGACTGTTGCATCCAATAAGAGGAATAATCTGTGAAATGTGGCACCTTGTGACATGGAGCCAGTCCACCTGTCTGAATTCTAAAACTGCAATTTAACAACTTGTTAAAGACTCGTATTAACCATTTTGTTCAAGAGAAAAATGCAGATACATGACATAATATTTAATTTTGAAATGGAAAAAAAATTCCTATGAATATATAAAACCTGTATGAGTTAGTACAATGCAACTATTAGCACCACAGTTTGTCAAGGATACAAGAAGTAATATTGTTATTTACAAAAATCTATTATGATATTTTAAATGATAGTACACGACCAGGACCTTTATCAACTTATAAAATAGAACATTGCACTATAAATACATGACATTGGCTCTCTGGCTGTTAGAAGTCATCTTACTGATACATCAATATTTCTCCCTATAACACTTGATACTTTTCTTGGAGACCTTCAATCAAAACATTGAGCTCATATGATCCCAATTAACCCAAAAAATCTATGAAAATAAAAGCACGAGGCAGGAAAATTTCAGGGATTGCTGTTAAAATGAATTAAATGTGTTTGAGAACACAGACACTTAGATAGTAGAAACTACATTGTCAGCTGCTTCCAAATGTGTCAGAAAGATCACAGAGATCAGTCTGTAGAGATAAATTGTGTTGCAAAAAAAATTTGCATACAGTGAGAACAACCATGTGCAAATGAAGCTTCCCATGCCAAGAAATGTGTTCATGGAAATGAGAAGAAAGAAGATAAAAAAATATTACACCATGAGTAAACCTTTCCATTAAGCTCCTCCTTCACATAGTACTCAAATTCACATTGTCACAATTAGAAAAGCCCTCTGACTCTCTCTTTGAAATGATTCAGTGGCTTCACATCTGATTTTTTCCTTCACTTAAAAAGCACTACATTTATATTTCACAACTTCATTTTTATTTCACTGATCAAGAAAGCCAGTCACAGACTTTCTTTGCTTTTTTATTGTATATGCAGCTAAAATTAGAAACCTGCTGACGTATTTGTGAAGGAACCATAAGAGCTCATGTTGCCTTATTGTCTCCATGAGTATGTGCCACAAGATCACTTAACAAAACCAGGACTATGCATTGCCATAGGAAGAGTGTGTAACAGGCTGGTAAACCACAGAGCTTTGCTGCCAGATGAGGGGAGACTTCAGGCAGGTCCTGCTGGGATCTGTCCCAAAGCCTGCTCAGGGCAATGTGCTTCTGACTGACTCTGATGGAGCAGTCACTACACTTGTGGCACTGGACGCTTACTCCAGCCTGAGATTGGTTGTGGACACTCCAGGGCTCATCCCAGAATTCAAACTGATAGTTTGGAATTAAATAAAAGTAAATGCTAGTCCTACCTAGAGATTTAATGTCAGGGAATGTAGTAACACAGTTTCTTTCCCACAAAGGCTCACCATAGTCCATTGTGGGCATTTGCTACAGCTATGAAACAAATGACATAAATTCAGCAATCTGGTACAGGACACAAGTCTTCCCTCCTTTCTCTAAGCAAAGATTCAAGATGAATTTAGAATAGAAAAAGCAGAAGTACTGGTTTTAAAATTTCAAGGACTTTGAGATTAATATTGCTGAGAATTAATTTAGAAATTAATTTTTCAAATAGAGACTGACTGGGAAAGATATGGGAAGCACCAATACTGCAGAAAAAGATGTGTAGTATAGTGTAGTGTATGTGTATGTGTATGTGTAGTATAGTTCCAACATGAGTCAATATAGTCATGTCATAGCAAAAAGTGTAAATTTTATCTGGGATGTGTTAATAAAAATCTTATCTATCAGAAAAGGAAGTAAATATTCAGCCTCTTTTTGGAACCTAGGCTATTTTCTGATTTCTGAGGACCCCAGATTGAGAAACTTTATGTTCCTCCTCAAACTTCCTGAATTTCTTTCAGTGTTTCATGGTCTGAAAGTATGTGGCTGCAGAGCAGATGACTGTGCTGCTGATTTAGAAGCCTTTTGGTTCTGCCAGTAGGCATTTACTATTTTCAGTTCTGGTTCAGACACGTAGAACTAAATGAAGCTGAGAAAAGGCCAATAGAAAACAAGTGTCATTCACCTTTGAATATTATATGTTGAAAACCATGGCAAGGGCTGAATTTCATGTTGTAGTTCCCTTCCCTTTAATCCTCCTCATCTTTCCCCAGATTACTTTCTCTATTGCTTATAAACCCCTACAGCTGCTTTGAAGCAGACATTTTTTATTCCCCTCTTTATTGTAGCAAAACTGTTGTAATCAAGATTTTAGAGTCATGAAAGCTGAACAGGGGAGTTCTAAACCTTAAACACCAGATGTGAAAGGCCAGTACTGCAATCTATATAACCTTTCAAAACAGGCAGAAAAAGTTAATGAGTTACTCCACAAACACTGTTCATGATGTTTCGCTCCAGTCTCTTAACTATCAAAATCCCATGTAATTCATTTTCCCATGTCTGAACATTTTTACTGGAGTGCACTTGCTTTTGAAAGATTTCAGCCTCTAGCACACTGTGTTCTCTTGTATAAAAAAATTATATATTTGTCTTTTCTTCCCCTGAGGTTTTGCAGGTTTCTTTTTTTTATTATTTTTTTTATTTGGCACTTTATAATATATGACATTCCTTGCTTGCACGTACATGCACCTTGGCATTATGCTGCTTTAATGTGAAGACAGGGAACTCATGACAGAACAGGTTTACAAGGACTGGCAAATGTGCATTTGCACAGAATATCTCAACAGATATCTGGCACTTACTATATATGGAAAAATTGCTAAAAACAACTTTGAGGAAAGAATCTGAAGAACTACTTTCATTAGGTTCCAAAACAGATGTTCACATGTACATATTTAGAAAGTGGGACAGCAGACAAGCACATTGATTTGCCTGTAATGCTCTTTTGAACCTGGCATGTAGTAAAAGTAAAAATGTCACCTAACAAGAGATCCATCTGCCTGGTTTAGGCATCCAACACGGTAACTAAGTTACAAAGTGACTAAGACAGTTACTACACACTCCTTTAATAGTCAATGGAGAGAAATACCATCTCCAGACAGCAATTCATCTCTTCCTGAGATAGGTGTCTAGAACACATCAGATAAACTGCCCTCTAGGGAAGCCTATGTCTCTTTACTGACTGCTAGGGGAATGGGAATAGCTTGAACTTGGATATCCAACTTCTAGGCTTCTGAAACGTGATGAATTTCATTCTGATATGGCCAAAGAACTGACACAAAATCGTTGGCCTGATAAAAAGAAGAAAAATCCATCCAGCTAAATCCCACACATTTTATACCCAAGAATATGAGTGAAAGAAAATTCAAGAATATTAAATTTTTTTTAATCTGTTATCTGAATAAATTTTCCATTACGATACCATCAGCTTTTCTCCTTTGTAATACATCCTTTACAGGAAAACAAAAATTTACAGCTTTGGTAAGGTTTCCACATGACATTATAAAAGTCTGGAAAAGAAATATCATGACAGTCTTTAAATGCTTATAAAAATTGCTATTAGATATAATTAAGGTATCTAATTAAAGGGTAATACTTATATATTTATCCAAGAGATGTAGGAATCAAGTAATGGATTTTTATTTGGTTTAGGTACATAAGTGCTTCAGGCTGCCTTGAAAATCCTTCCTTATTAGTATACACAGTCATATGATCACACATCTTCAAATCCACCTCGTGCAGAACAGTCTCACTGTGTCTAAATGTTGACTGCAAGGCTGCCATTCACATGAGAAGTAATCACAGGATCAAGACCAAATGATATTGCTTTCAGGAAATGTTCTCAGTCTGTATTTTCCTCCAGGAATTTGTGAAATTGTCTTGAGTGCTGAAAAAAAGAGAAGCTCCTGACAAAGCCTTGGAAAAAAATGACCAGAAATAATAACTGATCTGAGTATTAATTATGTATAACATTTTTTTTAAGAGTTACTATTTCAAATGAAACCAAATGTTCGGAATGCTGAAATTTCCTCCAATTTGAATAGTCAGAAATTTGAGCAGCTGTGTATCAGAGACATCTGGCAGTGGACCATTTCTTTAAGAATTCCTGTGTGAATTTTGATGAAACTGGGTAGACTCAGACAGCTTGAAAGAGGCAGATTGGCATGACCTAGTTTTCTCTGTACAGCTCTTTCACTGATTGATTTAGCTGACCAACCATCTTTCCTGTGCCTCACTTCTCTCCTCCACCTCCTGCTTTTAGTTTCTCCTGCTTGGTCAGTGACCTAACACGCAGAATACCTTTTGTGTGTGTTTGAAGAATGCCTAACAGAAATACACCTGGATTGCTACTGACCTTGGGTGGGCCCAGAAAGACAATTATGGGTCAAATTAGGAGGAAGAAAGGGAGGACCTCGGTAAAGGACGTCTTCTGTAATGTGGAGGAGAGAGGGGAGAGCAGAAAGGTAAAAAATTGTGACTGGGAACTGCTGTGGACAGTGGAGAGAAAAGAGAACAGTGAAGATATGTACTGAAAGGTGAATAGCTGGAAAAAGGGGGTTCCTTTATGCTTTACCTCCAAACATCAATCCAGTTACTTTGCTGGAAAATGCTGTCCTCTTTAAGTCTGGTCAGCTTTCAGTCTCTCCCCTACATGACCAGCAAGAGCTTCTTTAACACCTGCTCAGGAGAGGGGAACAATCCATACCTGCCACAGGGGATTGAACACCTCAGCAGCCAGGCATGAAGTGGTATTTCTCAGTCAGACTTTTGGCAAATTTACTTGTTTATACCACGGATTAGCACTTCTCAGTTATCTCCTTCATGTTTACAATTTCAAATTAGTTCAGTCATTCCCCTAGGGATTAATCAAATAATTTCTCTGTAGAATAGCAAACACCAGCTTCTAGAACAGTGCTTTCTTCCTCAGGTCGCATTTGAGCCCTCTAACACTGTAAAAAGAGTAATAAGTTTACTGTAAAGACTCATCATAGTTTTCAAGGTGTTAGAAAATCAAGCATTGATATGGAATTCAAACCAGTACACACAATATGTGGGTTATTTTGGCAATGGGATCAAATGAGAGGATATAATCTGAAATAGGAAGTGCATTATGGCTAAATAATAAAGTTTGTCTGATAATTAAATCAGATCTGCTTTGGAGGCTACTTGTTAGAGACTATGAAACTTACTGAATGTCTCCTAATGGTTAGTGAGGTAAATAAATGAGAAATGTAACTGATGAAGAAAGGTAAGACTGCTAGATTTAACTGTAGGACTTGATTACATTGAGTTGAGCCAGAAGGCTCCATCTATTGTTTTTTCATTTTTCATTCCCCATCCTTGAAGGGATGTGTTTCTCACTATTGATCTCCATTTCTGCCTTTTTGTGACTGTTTCTTAAGATTTCAGTTCTTTTCACTGAATATTTTTTTGCCTCTGTCTTTAGCAAAAAGTAAAGAGTTTTTGTACCTACAGTTTGTAAAATACTATTTTTCTTTAGAAATTTTCTGAACTGCTTGCCTTTCTTCTCAAGGATGATCATACTGCTGAAGATCAGAGGGGACATATTTTAATAACAGATACAGAAGTATGCAAATGTTAGCTTTTCTAGCCACTTAAGCATGTCTGGGTAAAGCTGCAGATTCTTATATTCATTATGCACAAATAATAAACCCAGAGGTATTTATGTTGTATTTTTTACATCATTCAATACTGAATAATTTAAGAGAAACATTCTGCTGTCACATCTAGAGACTGAGGAGAACATGAAACTCTCTGTAGTGTCTCTGAGTGGAGACTGCAAAGTACAATACCTGTGGATATAGATTGATGTAGGAAAATGGATGGAAGAATGATCTTTTAGGCATATCTGAGAGTTAGATAATTTCTCTAAAATCTCCCCAGAATATCAGGGAAATCTTAGGGAGATACAGGCCTTGCATATTGCTCATTAGAAGTGATTGGCTGTATAAGGAACTGCAAACTCCCTTCCACAATTTCTCAAGGCACAAATGAGCTCTTACAATTTCTCTCACATAAGGGTATTGCTACAAAGCCAAAGAAATTGAGTAAGCTGATTTATAGCTCTTACAGTCAGGTATCTGTTCCTCAGAGTTTGGTGTGTCCCTTGTTCTTGGATATTTGTTTGATATATTTACTCTGTCTCTTTATTTATTTGTTTACTCTTGGTAATGGGTAATTCCCATAATCGGGTGTCATATTTCTCCTGTAGGGCATGGAAGGATTCTGTCTCATCTGTAGTATTATATTTAACTGAAAAGAGTTCTGTGTATGTGTAGAGAAGAGTACCCATATTTTTGATCATGAGTTGTTCTTCTGGCTGCTCTGCTTAAGGAACTAAACCAGATTTCTTTAGCAGAATAAATTCATAAGCATTCTTTTTATTTTCTGCTTTTAAATAGGACTAAGTCCAAGTGGGTTTCTCATAGACTAAAAGGCATTAAAAGTGTATCTGACCATTATATGCCATTTGAATATAGAAAAGAAACAGCATGCATAAATCTTCCTTAAAAATTATTAGATCAGTTGCCAAAGCAACCAGAAGAGTTAGCAAAGTCTGCAGAAGAGTGGTGGCCACAAATTTGTGTCCTTTTTCTTTCTGGGCACAGCTTCTGTGAATGATATGGGAGATCCAACAGAAAATTAATAGGCACTTCTATTATTCATTAGATCAAATTATATGTCTTGCCTGTGAACATCTTTTAGAAGCGACACTCCTTACTGAATTTTTTTTTTTTTTTTCCCGAAATTAGAGGACCAGCATGTTGGTAGAAGCTGGGCTGGGAGCTGTCTTCTCCGGGAGCAGCATCTTCCCTCTGGGAGCCAGGTGCTGCAGCTGCTGGTGGGTGCTGGGAGGCAGGGCAGGCACTGCTTCCCTCGCTGTGCTGCTCAGGGTGCTGAGGCTCCTGTCTGCCTGGGCTGGAGCCAGCACTGAGCTCCAGTGACCCCAGCAGAGCTGCTGCTCTTCTCCCCAAACCCCATGGCACTGCAGGAGTCCCCAGCCTAATCTGGGGACAGAAAAAAAAATCCAAGGAGATCCCCTGGTTCCTTCCTCTTCTTTTACGTCTTTCTCCACATTTGTGACTCCTTTACTGAATTCTCAGCTATGTGGGATGCCTCCTCCTCTTCTGCATTTTGGGAGCAGTGTGAGTCTACATATGCTTAGCTAGTACTTTGGGTTTTGTGGAACAGAAGAAAGAGGAGAGAGGAAGTGGTGGTGTGTAATAGTTTATTTTCAGTAAGACCTGGGTATAGCTTCATGCTCGTTGTTTTCAGAGAGTCTTTGGTATTTGGAACAGGGAACTCCCTCAGGCGAGATATTAATTTTGTGGCTTTTTATTTGGGCTGTGAAATTCTGCTCAGCTTTCACTGGTATCAAAAACTTGAAGAAGGCCACATGAATTTTCATTAGACTGTCTTAGGCTGCCTTCTGAAAGCAGTTTCTACTTTCTTCTACTGCAATTTTCCTTACCTTAGATTTTCTGCTAAGACATAGTGTTTTAGAGATGTAAAGTAACTTTTAGGGCTCTCTAATTTAAATCCACCTTATCTAAGGGTGGAATTTAATTTTTTTTTTTCTAGCTTGACTTACTGCATACATCTGGGATGGACAGATAAATTTACCATGTAAATTTATGATTTTTACTCCTGGGAAGATCAGCTATTTGGGGTGGTATTGGAGAATATGATTGGGATGCAAAAAATCTGGGTTTTCCTCATCTTTGTCTCACCTGTATGTTGGGGAACAGATTTAATTGAGGGCTCTGCTGTCACTCATGGTGAGATGAGCAGCTCCCAGATATTTTGAAGATTGTTTTGAATTAAGTGAATGATTCTGAAATATTTCAAAGGAAATAAACTCCCTTGGACTACATTTGATCATTTAAAACAGATCATAAACAGACGTAGCTGACTCAGGGGTGAAGTGAAAGCATGTTAACTGTGCACTGCTGAGTGGGTAAACTATGTGACCTGACATTCCTGATCCATTAGTTGCTGACACCAAGCGTTTTACCACATGATAACTGCTTGACTTGCAAATGAGAGGCTGCTTTGAAAAGCAGAGAACTCTGTTTCCAGCCCTTGGTGGGGTCCCATGTTTCAGTACCTTCTGAGGTGTCTTTAGGCAGTCCCTGTTGTTTATAGACAAAAGAGTGCTGCAATTTTACTGACTTTCATGGGAGTTTCTCAAAAGCTCAGCATAAATTTTGTCAGAATTCAGCTTAGAGTTTTGAACAATACCAAAGAAATACTTTTTACTTGTTAGGAATACTCTGGATTTTGTTTGTCTTCAGAGGGTCTCTGACAGTATCCCACTTTGCACGTTTATTTGATGTCAACTGTGACAACAAAGCTTCACAGCTTTCCAGTAAAGTAGAGTTTTGTTTGTCCTTTTTATCACCTGGTAAGTACTGGATGAGTTTCAGTGCAATAACAAACCATAAAAGCCAGAACGGAGAGAAGAATAAACTTTTATTGTTTTAGCAACAAATCTGTTCCGCTTTACCTTTCCAGCGAGACACAAAAGGCTGTCTTTTGTTTCAGCACTGGAAAGCCTTTAACCTTGTTTGCAAACACTAGCAATTCATCTTCCACTTTATGTTTATCCGAGCAAGAATATGAAAATTGTTAACACTAAACAAGGAAAAAAACCTTTTTATACAGTTGAGTGAATATTCAGTGGGAATAATGCTCCTGAGTTTTGGGTGGAGGGCTACTATTTTTATTATTATGTTCATATCATGATCAAAATAGCATAGCTGAGTGAGGGATGTGGTACTGTAACATTATTGCTAATTGAAAAAATGTCTAAATTACTTCTTGTGAGGCAAAGATAACCAAAGAATCCATCAGTTATTGTTTCACAGCTAATAAATAGTTGTTGATTACACATCGTCCCCAGATGGGGAAACCAAGTTTTAGCCCACTTCCCTGGTTTCTTGACTGTAAAGAGGTGGGCACCATGTGACTCTGAAAAGTAATCATCAGTGTCATGAATAAAGTCAATCAGTAAGCGAGTGACAAAACTCTCAGTTGAATTCAGAGCTTTTCACTTCCAGATATATGTCAATTTTCTTTCCTCTAAACATTTTTCAAAGCCACATATTTTCACCCAGATGGTCCAGATCCCTTATTCTCCTGCCGTATTGCTTTCATTGCAGCTACACTTGAGCTTGTATTCCCAAGATAAATCACTGCATGTTATTGAGCTTGCATCTTTGCTATAAAAATGTATTCTAAACAAGCATGGACTGGGGGAGGATTCATGCACATTCTCAGCGTGGGAGGGAAAATGTGTTTTAACATTTCTTAATGATGTATGAAAGTCTGTGTAGACTATGTGACAGTGAATGGCACCATGAAGTTTTATTGTTAGAACTTTGAAGGACCATTACACAAGGGCAGAAGGATATTCTGGTTTTCTAAGAAGCAGCTGTAAAACCCTGACTGCTCTTACTGTACAGTATTTTGTTTATACTACAAACAACTTTTTAAAAACTTCATTAATTTTTAACTCTTCATTTTGCTTTTCACCAGCTTTCTGTCTTAGAAGTACAGACTCATAAGACATGAGAACAAATATGTCACAATCATAGATTAAACCTGATCTAGCACCTCTTGAAGAGTCATCTCTCCTCGAGTCACCTGCCTAATTTCCGCTATCATTCACTACAATCAATATGGTGAAAGGTAGATACTTCTAGAAGGTGAATAATTCTACCAGACTTCATTTTTTCATCTTCAAATTGCCCTCAGAAAGTGCTGATTTCGCTCTCCTAATTTGATGGTGTACCTTGAAAAACAACTTTGACAAAATGCTTCAGATTAAATTAATCTCCTGTTAAGAATCTCCTTTGTCTTTAGTGGGAAACACTTAGTTCTGTGACTTGCTTAGAATTCTGAAATGTAGCATGATACTCATATTTTTCCCTGGTATATTTAAATGATTAATCTTGGTGTATACAAGAAAATTGAAGTATTTGAGATTATTTGTGCTTTCAAGGACTACTCCCGAAGGAAAATTATATAGAGAATCTGCTTGACAGGGTGAAATAGCAATTTTTAAATTTAAGTTCTCTTTATATACCTATCATCCTTCTGTATCTATCTATAGATAGATAGATTTTCCTATACCTATCATCCTTTGCATATGTATTTTTATGTTGTATGTGAAGTGTGTGTGTTGCATAATATTTATTATCTCTAATGTAATGGCACCTAACATCAAATTAGGAACAAGTTCTTATTACAAATAGCATTACAAAACCAAATATGCCACAGGCAGTTCCCACTCTGGAAAAAGCTTTCTCTCTTGCATGTAGGTTTCTATTTAGTTTTCTATTTACATAGGAAATTTACATTCTTTTGCTATTTACGTGTTTCTTTGTTTAATCATGTAGTAATTGCACTAATTATGAGTACTTCTGTGGCTAGTTCAGTTAGACCAAAAATTGAATTTAATTTTATTTTGTACATGGATTTAAGAAAACTACCCATTTTTGGATAATTAATAAAATCATGTTGATTGACTTGAGAAGTTAAGAGAGGAGGAAGCCTTTCCTTGAACCGTCATGCTTTCACATTATTAAAATTTGACTTTCCCATTCCTAAAGGATCTGGTTTTGTTGCAAAAGTGATTATTGTGTTTAAGGATTTGTTTATTCATCAAATTATAAATAATTTTTTGCTCTGAATATGCAGCAAAATAATACTAAATAAGTGACATAATTAAAAATGCATATGGAAGTAATTCTTGCTGTAACACTTTTCCTTACACTCCCACCAGAAATTAGAGGCAAATTAGTTTAACTCTGAACATCTACTCAGCTTAGGCAATCCACCTAATTTGCTGTATTTACTTACTATCCATGCCCACAATAGAACACAGCCCCTGATAGAACTTGCTGGAATTGTGAAAAGGAAAACACATGAACTATTTTGGTTCAGGACGTCTAGATCAAAAAACTATCATCTGATTAAAGAACAAGGACTGCTTAGAACCATGAAAGAATGTTTGTTATTGTTTTAGGACACGTGTTTTGCAGGAATCATATGATAAGAAAATGACATGGAAAAAAGTTTCTCTTTCGGACACCCCTGAATCAGCTGTTCTAATCTTGTTTTGGCATATGTAGGAAAAAAGCAATCAGGCAAGTAGTAATATGCTAATCCTGCTTCATCTTCTGATTTCTGTAATTGTGGTGACTGCTTCTGCAGTTTCAGAAGGAGAGTTTTTAAATATTTTCTCTTGCTTGAAGTTTACAGAACTCTATTTGGGGAAAGATTTTAAAAGTAGTATAGAAAAAAAGTGTCAAATTAAAGAGTATTATTTCCTTCCAGTAGTTTTAATTAATAATTAGGATAACTAACAAGACATTTTCTGAACAACAGGTATCTAAAAGCACTCAACTGGAAAGTGTCTAGTTTTGCTCCTTCATTTTGGTAGAAAGGGAGAGCATGCTGATTTACAGAAGTAAACTGAAGGAAATCAAGGTAGAATCAAGATAAGCTGAGATGTGAATTAAGTTCAAAGAAGTCATGAAAAATATTGCTGAGAATAGAGAATCTCCTTTTCTTTGATTCATTCCAGACAAAGAAGTTGATGGAGAGGGATCTATATGAATGATATGCAATGTTGCCAATGTTTACAGTGAAACAGAATGTTATCTGAAGGACTCAGTGTAAAAGATGTAAAAGATATTAAAAATGTCATCTTATTTCAGTAGTACAGAGGTTGTTTAAATGCATATTTCTCACCAATCTCTGCAATTGCCTTCAAAAATAGAAGGCCATGTTGGATGCCAGTGTAAGAGAAGAGGGGCAATTATTCTCCAAGATGTTATATTATATTCATCATTGGAAATGCTGAGTGGTATTCAGTGGTGGAGGTGTGCAAATCTCAGCTGGAAGTGTTCACAAGAAATCTGGTGAACTGTAAAAAGCTGAAGCTGTTCCTGCTTACACACATCAGTGGGCCCAGACAGACTCCTGGAACACCTTCAAGCCTAAATGATCTTATGATTGATTATATGAAACTCTCAAAAGGTATTTTTTTTCACTTGAAATGGGTATTGAAATTGGGACAAGACAGTGTCTTGAGCTAAACACTATAACACAACACCACTGGACATTTAATAAAATAATGTTATAAAGTAATGTGAACATTGAGTAAAACTGATCATGAAATAGTATTTCGAAACTCTGAGGAAAAAGATGTTCCCTTAAAATCCAGCATGATAAAAAGCCTGAAGCATTTTCCACAAGCACTTTTGTACATATGCATAAGTCCAATTAACAAGAATCTTTTTTCCAGCAAAATTAAGACAATTCGTATGTCAGTAAGATCTACGCATATTTACTACATGTATCCTGTGATAAATATCAGTGCTATTTCTCAATTAAGAAAGTTTATGCTTTAACTGAAGTTTTCAACACTGAGACACAGATAAATTGAAGTTAATATAAGTCACAGCATTAATAAAAATTCTTTGTAAACACATGCTTAATACCCAAAATTTCAGTCTATATAGCCTCTGAAACAGAGGATTCTTGCACATTTGGGTAATTTGTAGCAAAAAGCCAAAGACTGAAACTGTTCAAAAGGCTTTCCTATAATATCCAGCAAGACAAAATAAAATGAGGACAGCATTCTCTGTTGCCATGGAAACACAAATGTCCACTGCAAATTATGTGATGTTTAAAGTTATTTTCTATGCCAGTTTGAACAATTTTTCTAAAATATCATGTTATTTTCACAGAGAGACAACACCCCTGCTGTTCTAAAGTTTAGAACTTTGTGAAAACAGATACATAAGTGTTGCCTGGACCACCAGCCAAAGACCTTCCAAATTTGAACTTTTTTACATTTTCTTCTTTTGAGTAATAGGAAATGACTAAGCTCAGAGAGCTGAAAATCCCCTTATTGTTGGAAACTGCTCTATTGTTTTAGGCTGAAAACTCACAAGGAAAACAAAAGGGGACTACACAGGATTGGATCACTAAAGAATTCCCCAGCCTGTGCAGGGAAATGCAGGACTTCACATCCGGGTGGGAGGGTCTTTTCTAAACTTTACAGCCAGCAGTTCAGCCAAGGGCTGGGCTTACAGAGCATCCCTTTCTGGGGCAAACAGGTCTGTGTCACAGCTGATGTGATGCCCTGGAGCCCTCAAACAGACTCTGAAGTGTCCCTGCCCACCAGGTGGAGAGAACCTTTGCAGTCACTCCTAACAAGTTTGCAGGATCTCCTCTTCACTGCCCCCAGACAGCACCATGGGCAATCCTCTGGGATGACTCATCTAAAAAGGAAGATTTGCATTCTTTGAGGTTTCTGTGAAAACCCAGATGCTTGGAACCTGCTGGATAGTGACAGATATACAATCGGCATCCTTTGGAACACCACCCCTGGGGTGAGCCCCAGAGAAAGGTGCCCTTTGCAGAGCTGTCATGAGATAGATGTTGCACAGCTCAGCTGTGCCTCAGCACACTCTTGTTTGAAGGGCCTGCTCTGCAGCAGGGAATGCAGGAAACATCACGTCTCCCAAAATTCACTGATAACACAGAGGAAAAACAACATTCCTTCTCTTCCCAGGGTTTCTAATGGCTACCAAGAATATCAGGGTGGGACGAAGGCCAGATGCAGGTCCTTTATACAAACTTTGGGAGAGAGAGGAGTAAAGTTCCCATAAGATAAAGCCTGCAGCATCTGTAAGTTAGGCTGAAGTAGAGAGAGTAACAAGTCAAGGACCCTAATTTATTCTTCTCTTCCAACTTTGCCATGTGGGGCCCAGCAACAACAATGTCTAAAGCAAAACTTGCACAGTTTGATTTTGATCCCAAACTTCACGTGGAAAAAAATCTCATCAATAAATTTACCAAAGTCAACAGCTCATCCATCATGGATCCAAACATTCCCACCAATCGTTTCTGACTAGCACAAAGGTTTTCTGAGTTTTATATAAATTACTTCCAAGTTTTTAAACCCCAGTATATGAAAGGCAGATAAATCATTAATGCCTATTGTTGACTTTTATGGCAGCAAACACCTTCCTTTGTTGCATATCTCACTGGACCATGGATTGTGCCCAGGCTGTCCAGTACAGGTCTTTGCTGATATTGCAAACATCACAGTTGTTCCATCCAGAAACTTTTATTCAGTAGATTATTTATAAGTGCAACAGATTAAACAGGGAAAAAAAGCAGCAACATTGACATAGTGCTCATGTGATGCAAGGCACAGCACCAGATTTCCATGGAGCAGTTCTATGTTTTCATGGTAAACAGCTTTTGAGACTCAGCAAACATTGTTTTGGGTTGCCTCAGGGAGTCAACTCATCTGCACTTGCTCTGACAGTGTCAGATGATTGTTAAGGCTTTTAAACATCACATGAATGAAATCAGAGCTGCCTGAAGGCTTTCAAGCAGTGTGGGCTAAACTGAATTTTGCCACCTTGGAGATGAGGGGATGAAGCATTTCTTGGCTTCCTGGCCAAGAGTGGACAGTCACAGGGAAATGGATGTGGGAGT
>VZTT01027192.1:27902-39760 GCA_013400855.1 Buphagus erythrorhynchus | reverse complement strand
CTATTCCTTACTTTTCAATTCCCGGTCTCACTGTCACTATGTGGAAATGTTGTATTATGTCACATTTGAGCAAGAAAGAGTTTGTACATCACATAGTTCATTTAAAAGAAACTATTTCTGCACTGACACGTTGCCTAGACATTCAGACTGCTTAATGACTCAAGTTTGTACCTGAGTAAGACAAGCATCTGAATTGTTACACACTCCTAGCTTTGAATCTTCCTTCCCACAAGAGCTTCCCAGTGACTGCACTGCCCATGACAGAAGAGCACTGACAAAAAGGCCCTTTGAGTCAGAAGCTTTGCACAGACTGCATTGCTGTGGTTTTCATCTCTCTGTGTTTTGCTCTGAGTAAATGATAGCTTGGATTTTCAAGACAATTAGCCTGTGTTTACTCACAGGAAAGAGGAAAGGGCAAGCTAGAGTTGGTTTTGAAGCCGTACAGGGAAAAAATTTGTAGAACTTTGGGTGCTTTTAAAGGTCGAGGGGAGCAGCCATGGACTGTATCCTCGGTGAGCAGAACCACATCTTGTAGCACCAAGTGACATTATAGCGATGTGTAATGTGCCCAAGGACTGACCAGAATGTCAGTCTAATGTGCTGAGGACTGACCAGAACCCCAAGGCAGCACCCTCAGAAATTGAGTCAGAGCTAATGGAAGCTTTTGCATGAGTTCAAAGTAATATTCCCATCCTTGTTAGTTGTGATTTGTCCCCAGTGGCCCCAGGCAGCCAAAGCAAGCAAGGGTGTCAAGGAAAATCACCCCTGTGAGTACCAGGCCTTTGTTTCTGCAAAGGATTTAATGATGAAATGCCATTTTTAAGTTATATCTGGGAAGCCAAATTTGAAGATCCAGACAGATCAGAAGCTTCTTACTAACCCTATGCTATCAGTGCCTTTTTTTGACACTTGGCAGGTATTGGAGCCAAGGTGCTGCTCTGGGCTGGTTGCACTTTTTTGTCTTTCAGAAACAGCAGTTTTGAGTTCAGGAAGTCTGAAGTGTGTCTTGTACCCAGCTGGGAAGTTGGATTTTACAAACCCAAGTCTGGACCAGGAATGCTCTTCTACCTCATCTCTCCTGGGTATTTTAGTCCAAGATTTGACTTCGTCTTCCAGTACTGCCCTGCTCCTGCCATTCTGGTGGGATGCTGCCAGATAGAGATTGTCTCAGTGCCAGGTGCCTCCTTAGGGAGGAGGAAGAATGCAGGCATTGATGGAACAGCAAATAGCTTGGAAAATACCCCTCCCTCCATTAGATCAGAAAAGGCACAATCAAGCTGGGGTGAACAAGTGCACAGTGGTCCACCTAACTATGAACAAACCCCTTCCTCACTTTTCATGGCTGTTCTGTGGCACTTATCTGGTTTTTACTGAAACAGCATAAAACCTACTTTAAGTGCTGACAGCAGATAAAACAGGCCAGGAAGACTTTTGTCTCTAAAAATTCTTGCCTAGAGGCAGCACAACATGGGATGTTGCTGCATGAAGAATCCACCATCAGGCACTAAATGTTCTCTAAGAAATGCCCCAGCACAGCTCTGGGGCTTGATATACAGATAAAGGCAACTGCATCTTCTATCCCATCAGTTACAGGTGGCACAACTCAGCACTTCTCAGTGTGGAGAAGTGGAGCCAGTCGTGCAACCAAGGCATTGAAGGGTTAGATAATATCCAGTGAGCCTGGCAGAGCTGAGCAGCTACACTTCATGGTTCAGGAGGGGCTCTGTCCTGTGAACCCCTCCAGAGCTGCCCCAGCAGCACTGTGCTAATTCTGCTTTTCTTCTAAATATTTCTCAGGTTAAATCCCTTATGTGTCCTATAACATAGAGATGTAGAAGAAATTCCTTTCTCAAAGAAAGGATTTACCCAGCCATGCTTGTGTTATCAGAAAAACTTATTGAGCTATTAGTACATAACAGCCCCTGTTAGCTGGACACTTGACCTATCCAAATTCTGTTTGTTAAGTTACAATGAGTTTGCAGTTTGGGTTTAGTCCTATGGGAAAAAATAACTTGGGAAATTCTTCAAAGACAGCACTGTGAACATTTTCCCTTGACTAGGCTTCACCATGGCTGTCTCTGAAGCCACCCTTGAGGTGTCCCCTGCTTGTCCTCTGTATGTGCCACCAGTTCATGCTCAGGCTGACATGTAGCTGCAAGCGTGGCTCGAGAACTGTGTGGGGAACTGGGAGGCTGATCCTGTACAGCTGGGCCAGCTGCTGGCCAAAGCGACCAGAATAGTGTGAGAAGGAGCATTTGGAGCTTGGGAGGGAGAAATTAGTGGAATAATTCAGCTGGAAGGGACCTGCAGCAATCATTTAGTCCAACTGCTTGGCCACTCCAGGACTGAATCCTAGAAACTAACTTTCCTTTATTAAAAGCACATTTGTTTAAAAGAACCCCAACCCCCCCCCCAAAAAACAATAAACCAAAAAACAACTTTAAAATATGCTAAGTGTTATTAAAACAAACTTATTTTTAATAAAATTCTGAATTCTCATTTGTGAGTGATGCTTATCCCCTAAGTGTTTTGAGGAGCCTGTGCAGTGCTTGGCAGTGGGAGCAGGCTTGTTGTTTCACCCACCCACAGCTGGCTGAAAGTACAAAATGATTGTTGTGTATTCCAAAATTTAAAAAGTTATTTTCCACAGAACAAGACAAAGTATCAAATAGTTGTGCTTCGTCTACACAGTAAGATGATGCAATATCCTTTGGAGAGGGGCAGAAGAAACAAGTGACCTTGTTTCCTTGGCATGTTACCTGGAGTAAGTACAGGATATTTTACACTTATAGAAGCTTTTATAACTCACAGTGGGGTTCCCCTGAGCTAAAGAGGGTGTGGGTGGGATCTGAGGCACCTTGCAGTGGAAGCACACCTGGGACCTTGGTTATTCAGCACATCAAAGCAAGGCAGAGTGGAGCCTAAGGAGTCTAACTTGTTTGAGAGTACTGCTTGCCTGCTGTGTGGACTCTGTGGTTGGCTTGGTTTGTTACCGACAAAACAATTATTTTTAACCCTTCTGACAAAAGTAAATAATTTAGAGACAAAGTGGTGTGGTGCAAAGGGAGAGTGGATGGCAAAGGAGCTTTACACAGGGCTGACAGAGGAAGCTCTGCTCTTCTCCAAGAGCTTAGTGCTGTCCTTTCCCAGTCCTGCTATTTGCTGCAGGTTGGTAGCTCTGTTTCTAAGCCACGCCAGGGTTTACAAGTAAAAACTGGAACTAGTATTTCATTAAAATGGGATGGAAATTGAAATGGAATTTTACTATTGAGAGCTATTGTTTTGTTAGCACAACAGAGATCTGAACCAGGTGTGAAACAGCACCTTTACAAACTGCTGGGAACCAGCCTTGATGCTTGTTAAAGCTGGGTCTGATGGTGGTGGTGTTTTAAGGGAGAGCAGCTGTACAGCTTCTGCAAGTGTCAATCATGGGCAAAGCTTTCCACTTGACCATCACATCCAGGTGTGTAACTACCTGCTATGGGCATTGGTAAATTGATCAACTAGAGCTTAAACTGCCTTGGAAAAAATAATATTGGCTCTGGGGCTACTGGTTAGTGCTCAGCATTGCATTTTAATGCCTTTTCACTTAACTGAAGAGGTGCTGCTGTAACTGGAAAGCCACACTGGCAGAAGAGCTGCTTAGTAGGGATTTATTCTCTAGAACTGAGAGGCTCAGCGAGTAACAACTGGATAAAGGAGGTTTCTGATGATTGATTTGAGTCCTAGTGAGATCACAGAATGAGAAGCTCATTTGAGCTCCGGGAAATCATGTTATACTTTCTGCTGGATTGCCAGTCTGCAAACCAGACTTGACACTATGGGCCTGAGCCTGCTCTATGTTCACAGCCTAGCAGAGGATGGGTACGAGGTGGACACTGCAGCAAGATCCCCTGCTCTCAGCTCTGTGGTTTGCAGAGACAGGACCCATGCCTGGGATGCAGAGTACTTCATCCAGGGTTATCCATCCCCAACCTTCCAGCAGCACTCCATTCATGTCAAAAACTGAAGTAAGCTCATTTTAATTTCCGTTTATGTGCTTTTGGAGAGTGAATTCTGGATGGGGCAGGAAGTGGGGGGTGTAGCGATGACCACTGCCTGTGCTCAGCTCCTACCACATCAACCACAGCAGTATCTCACCCCTCCATCTCAGGGAGGGAGGTCTCAGTCTATCACACCTCTTTCTGTTTTATTTTCTACCTTCCTTTATAATTTTTCTAAAGCTAAAACACCTTTTAAACCTCTTCCATGACATGCTGTCAATGATCACAGGTGGCTCTGTTTTGAGTAACACCTTGGCAAGAAAAAAGAAGCAATAAGGTAAGCTTATTCCCATGGTGTACTTTGGAAATTACCGGATACATCCAGTAGCATTCTGGCTACCAGAAAAATGATTTGTACCTCTGGCTCTGTTGTATTTTTTCCACGGTTTATTTGAAATATGCATTTTTTTGAGAGTAACATACAAGTTCAGGAAGAGCAACCATTATTGCAATACGTTTGAATTTGCCAGCAGATTCTGGGGGAACTGTGACTTTTCAAGGCTAATGTGTCTGGATTTATGTAGAGTGGATCCATGCTGACTCAACAGGGAGGTGGATGGGTTGTGCCTCCTGCTTCTCTGCAAGCAGGATTGCTCAAATCAGGAGAGAGAATAGGGATGATTATGTTACAGATAGCAGAGGGAGGCAGGGATGGGGCTTTCCCATTCTTTCTGTTGTTTGCTCATGGTAGGTGGTTAAAAGTGTACTCAGGTCCCTCCAGCATTCTGTCCTGCACCAAAAGTTTAGACCCTGTTGTGAGGGCAAAGAAGAAACATTTAATTGCAAGTAATAAAGATTAAAAGTCCTTGCATGTGAAGTGTATCACAGATAAAATAGGCTTCAAGATACGCAAGCCCAGTACTTATGGAATTTATTAGAACACAGATTATGCCACTGCCAAGAATATTAGATACAGATTTCTTTTTTTTTTCCCATTGCCTTTGAGAGTATTTAGAGCATTGCACTTGAGAAGTTTCAAAGTCCAGATGAAGATTCAAATAACTTAGGAAATTGTATATGGAGAATTAGAGTTGCTTCGGGATTGTTTCTGACTGGAATTGGATGGGGTTGCTGTAGGTCTGACATCTTTGGGAAATGAATTCTTTTATTCCTTTTACATAAGGTTGCAGTCAATGATAACCAGACTTACAGTCTTTGGATTGCTGATGTGCTGTTAGCTCAAACAAATTATTTAATACTTCCCATTTCTTCCACTGATTTTTTAAAATATGAGTTTTAAAAATTATTTTCAATTTTGTCCTGTAGTTAGTTCTATTATTGTTATTGAAGGTTATAGTTTCTTTTAATAAGAATATATTCTTTGTCTGGTCACAGCATTTGTGACTCAAGGATGTGGCTAACAGCTGTTTGTATTTTAAGACACACAAAAAAGAGTTTCAGATATTTCAGCTATGGTAAACAGGTACTGTAGCCTCCGTGCCTGGTTTATTTCCCTACTCTGATAAAGTCATGGGAAGAATTTACATGCTGAAGTTATCTGCCTGTGTTTCCTTGGGGTCAAATCCTGTGGGTTAAATTTATGCGGGTCCGCTCATAACTTCACATTGATGGATGATATCAGGAATCATCCTAAATTATGTGCCTTCTTGTTTCTGTGAAAGCATTTGCATTAAGTATAGGCTTCATCAGAGTATTTTTAAAAGCTTTGCCCAGGTTTGGTTATTTTATCATTATACATACTCTGATTCCTGAAAATACACCAGGGTGCTGGTGTATAATTTTTTATGCTTGTTTATAAGCTTTTCTTGGTTGTTTCATCTCATAAAACACGAGAAATAGCTGAGCATGGCTTTGACCTTGAAGGCTTTATGTGAGAGGGCAACATATGTGTGCAGGAATCATGCAAAATAAATGCATTCATAAAGGTGGTGAGAAAAATGCCTCTGCTGCCTACCCAGTTTGAAAGGTCAGATTTTAATTCTAGTCTGGTTTCCTTTTCTGCGTTTCCTTGATGCAAGGGCTGCAAGTAGATGTATGGAAAAATAAACATTTATGCAGGCGCAATGACCTGAATTTAAGAGTGGGTATAGTAAGAGTGTGAGTAGGTGGCTAGGGGGTTTTTCCTCCCTCTATATGAACTTAAAAAACCAAATATGAGTCATGCTGGGAGTGCTGCAGGACTTTCTGATCAAGTCAGTGGAATAATAAGCCCAAATGTCATGCTTGGGATTTTAAAAGTTAAACTGAATTACATTAAGGTTAAACCTTGGAGAAGCTGCTGGAGTAGGTGGGTGCTCATGAGAAAATCCAACTCAGGCAACCTGACCACAGGCAGTAATAAGAACATTTTCTCTGGCAAGAGCTCCTTAAAATCATGGACTCCTGCAGAATAAATACCCTTCTGATGATAATGAGACTCTTTGTTTACCATCCCAGTTCAAACATTGATTGGTGCAATATCTTATTCTGTGGGGTTTTGTGAAACCCTTAGGGTGTGTTTGAACAAGGTCAGCTCCAGAAAATATTGTGGGCTGATCTGTTCTTTCTGATAGGGTTGGACAGGAGCACTTTGGTCTTCTCTAGGGTTCATGAAACTGAACTAAGTGCTCCTCAATTTCTTTCTGTTTTTTCAACTTAGTTGTGCTTTTAAATGGCTGGGCAGGGGAGGGAGCTGCATGCCCTCGAGGAAAACCCCGGGGTAAAGGTGAGATCACAGATACATAACATTAAACAGTGAGTTCTAGAAAGAAATACACCAGGCTTAAGACAAACCACTTTTAAACTGGATATCTTCCAAGATTTTTCAAAGTCCTCTGACAGTTGAGGTGGGGCTGAATATATGAGCAAATTCATGTATTATTCAGCAGCTGCTCTGAGTGGAAGGCCAGGAATTGGTTGCATTTACTGTGTGTACTGTGACGAATTTCAGGACAGTAATTCAGCAGGTTTGTTTCTTTGTGTAGGTCCCATCCTCTCACACAGCCACAGAAACTCATCCTTCACATGGCTGTATGAATATGGCCCTACAAAACCCTGCTGCAATTCAGATCATGTTGGGATCTCGGATGTTTTCATAGGCTTTGAGCTTTCCCAGTTTATAATTTTGTTTCAGTTTTCACGGTTCTCTGTGATGTGGGGGTTTCCAGAGTCCTTATCTTGCCTAGGATGCAAAAAGATGCAGAGAGCTACAGCAAGACCTGAACCACCCCATCACCACTGGCATTTTAACCTGGAGATGCCTGATAATTCAGGGCTTGCTGAGCATGATAGAGAACTCCTTATGTTGAGACTGAAGCATGACAATAGGACAAATATTTTTCTCCACTTGCCTTATAAATGCTGTGCCTCTTTCTTCCACTTACCACTATTTAGTCAGCTGCAAAAATTAGTTCTGATGGTCCAATCTAGACTGGATATTGGTTAGTGATCCAGACATGATGGGAAATGGTGTAAACCTTCTGGCTTGTGTGTCTGTAGGAATTACAAGGTTTACATGTGTGATAAATCATACTGCCATAACAAGGAATTTCCATGGTTGTTAGTGACTTCAACACCAATCCTTATCCAAAACTCACCAACCTTAGATAGGCTGTGAGTGGGAGAGGTGAAGCATGTTCAGCAGTAGCAAAGGTCTAAGCATCAAGGTAAGATTCATCTAGCAAACAGATATCTGTCATATTTCAGAGTTAGAAAACCAATTGATGACTCCATTATGTTTTATCACAGTAGTTTAAATTTGGGTCCAGCTTTTTTCTGTGCTTAGAAGAGCTATGGATTTTTAACTGATGTCAGCTAGATTTGTTATTATACAAGCCAATTGTCTTTTGGCTCAATTTTTTGGCAAATTGTAGTTCTATCTGTACTTAGAGAAGTCTGGGTTCCCCCATCTTTTCTAACTGTGAGGACAAAACCGTTGAAATCTGTGGTGCCTCTGAATCACAAGGGAACAGGTATCAGCCACCCTTGGGAGACCCATCATCCATGACCCTTTTTATCTGTTATATTGGTGCTGTTAGTGCAGACTAGGAGTACTGGTATTACCATGACTAGAATTGGCCTTAACCACTACCTTGCGATAAGTCTGCATTTTTTAAAACTTCTTCCCATTTAAGTCTGTGCCTAAGACCTTTTCAAAAATACAGATATATAGCAGAAAACTAGCATTTGGTATCTGTTTGTACTGATTTACAGAGCTGTGTGAGGTCTTGTGCAAGGAATATTATGCTTAGTATCTTTCTTAAGGCTTGAGTTTCAGAAACCAGTTTGGATCTAGTGATAACCTGTACAAATTTTGTATAGTGAAAAAATGTGAAAAATTCACAGCAAAGTCTGTTCAGTGCATTGGGAGAAGATACTGAAGCTGCAGTAGCAGCATATGGAACCTCAAGGTTTATTAAGTTAGGTTCATATTAAAGCTCATTGTAAAGTAGTGGAAATCAGAAGCATGAATCTTGTGCTGGGGGTTAAAGCACATGGAATGGTGGGTTTTGGGTCTCTTCCACCCTCCTGGGGGTTGTGCTGGATCTCCTGGTCTGTGGGTCAGCGTTTGGTTTTCTGTTCCTTTTGTGCAATCCCCCCCCCCCTTATATCTTTATACCATAAAATTCTCATGACATAAGACGCTTCACATTTGATAACTGCACAAAATAAATTACGACACTTGGCCGTGCTTGTTATACAAAACTTTAATTGCTGTGTACAGTTTTAATTTGCTTCCTTGCATTAGCCATCAAAATGTAAAATTAATTAGCAACAGAATATTTGCATTAATTAGCAAAGACTACTTTATAGCAGCCATGTCTCCCCCTCCCCTTCCCAGCTAGCCCCTCACTGCCTGGCCAGCCCTTCCCTAGCCCAAGCCTCGGTGGGATTTCCAGGGGTCACGGCAGCTGCATTTGCCATCCATATACAAACTCGACTCACTTCTCCCAGCATTTCTGCAGTCCAGCTTCTCATTGACCCATCTCAAGAATTCTTGCAGACTCTCTTTAAATTGTGAGAATTTAGGTCCTGTCGTCTTTAAGCAGCTCTTGTCGTTGGATGAAGATTTCTAAGAGCAAAAAGGAGGTACTGATGCATGAGTTACAGATGCTGCACATTCTGTCTCAGCTCACTGGGATGGAGGAGGATGCTGTCCTTCACACCCCCAAAATCATTTCACACAATTCTTAGAAATCATTAGTCATTAGTTATTTCTCTTTGACTTTCACAGTACTTTTCACAGTACTGCAGACTTTTCTGTGTTGATTGGGGGGGGGAGGGGGGCATGCGGGCAGAAGAGTCATCTGCCAATTTGGAAGGTCAAAAGCATTTCTGTCACAATACCAGATCCTGGGGACTGTGAGGGAATGTGGGACACTGGCTGGGTCCCAGCATAATCTCAGCTGCAGCAGTGTGGATCACTTGTTGGTTGGATGACAGACTTAGACATGGCTTATTCTGCAGCTGCAATAGATAGAAAATTGATGCTTATCTGGTTTTCTTCCTAAATCCTGCTTCTCTGTTGCAGGGGATTACCTAAACACAGTTACTGTTAGGAATTCAGCTACTGGTCCATGCAAACCCTATTTTCTATTCCCTAATTTCTGTTTTTCTCTCTTTTGGATTAAAAAGGCAGATTTTTCTCTGTAGATCTCTCTGATCTGTTTTTATCTGCTATTAATTGTCATGTTCTTCCTGAAGGACAAGCTGAACAGGCCATTATTAATTGATAATGACCTACTAGATAATAACTTAATATATAATCTTCGTTACTGCAGGTCTAACTGAGCCATATTGATGTGGTCTCCATAAGAACGAATTTGTGCATGGGAGAGAAAGCTTGGTATCCTTCCTTGGGGCTGTAGCTGGTTCAAAATTAAAAATTAGTGATAATTTATTTGATAAAATGTGAGAGTGGTAAATCACCTGGTTTTAAAAACCCTGGATAAATAGATAATTACAAGAAAATGTTTGAAACTCAAATCAATCAAATAGTAGAAGCTTACCTTCAAAATATAGCAGATTTTTTCTAGCTTTTGCATATCTTTCTTCACTTTACTCATGCATGTCCGTGTGGGAATCTTTTTTAGTTCGTGAATAAATATTTCAGTGTTATTATGTGCACACCTTAGTTTCTAGGAGAAAAAGGGGAAACATATAGCGTTCTAGTTTGCAACAAGAAAGCTTTTCTTTCTTAAAAGAACTGTTAATAAATCATATTGAATATGCCATTTTTCCTCTGGAAATCTAAACTTCTTTCATTCTTTTTAGGATTTCCTCTTTCCTTCCTTCTTGCCAGAAATGTCATAACTATTTCATAATGTCATAACATTTTCATAACTATCATAGCTAGAAACTTTGAAATTAAAAGGGTCCAGTTTCTGTCAGTGGAGGATGTGACTACATTGGGAATTTGATTCAACTCCATCTTAGTCAGAGAGTGGTTTTAGCTTTGGAAGTAGGACACTTAGAGGGAGCTACTTTAAACATTTTCTTTATATTGCCAGTCCTTTGAAGATCAGACTTTGCAATCACCAACAGAAATTTCTCTGGAAAAATATTAAAAAGAACAGAAAAAAATTGAGTTAGGGCATAATTATCTTTAGGAGCAATTAGAATGGTTACTAGCCAGGCTCTAATAATCTTTTAAAAATAGGACATTGCATCAGTATTTTGGGACACCACTTACATCTGTAGCAATTACAGCTTGCTTTAAATGTCCTCAGACTTGCTATGCCAGAGGTTACGCTCCAAGTTCCCTTTGGAGACTCCAGCTAGAAATAATAGAATGGAAGCAACAGGTTCTTACCTTTATGTGAAGCGGTCTGGAGAACGTCCCCTGGAAACAATAGAAATCTGTTAGTCACAAACTGGAAATCGTCTCAAAAAGTAAATCTGGTGTGAGCGAAGTGGGGAAATTATTTACATTTATGAGTTCATTTTCAGCCTCAAGCAAACAAAGCATTTCATTAATTAGTGAGTGTTTAGTCTCATTCAACAGATGAGGCATTTCCTTCTGAGGGAGAAAGTAACTGGACACCCCAGAACTCAATAGTAGCAAGAATACATGAGGATGCATTTTAAAGATGTTAATTTGGGAGTTTGACCCCTGTTATCTGAAAAGGGCTTTGAATTCAAGCACTTCTCTCTTGGCAGATATGAAGCTGGCTTATATAGAGAAGATGAGCAAATGCAGGATGTGATTACTATCTTATCTCATTCATAAATCATTCAAATCAGATAACAACGACAACTTGAGCAGTTGAGTTATCAGCATATCAGATTTGAGAAACTTTTATTATTCAGGTTCTGGTAAATTTCCTAAAGCCTCTAACTTCAGAGCCTCTAACTTCTAATTCTTTAATGGAAGAAAAAGTGATGTGTAAGGGTGTGTATATCATAAAAGAACAACAGAATAATCATAAGATCATAGAACGGTTTGGGTTGTAAGGACATTAAAGCTCATCCTGTTTCAACCTCCTGCCATGGCCAGGGACACCTTCCACTAGATCAGGTTGGTCAGAGCCCCATCCAGCCTGAACTTGAACACTTCCAGGGACGGGACAGCCACAGCTTCTCTGGGCAACCTGTGCCAGGACCTCACCACCCCAACAGGGAAGAATTTCTTCCTAACATGCAATCTAACCCTGCCCTCTGTCAGTTTGAAGCCATTCTCCTTTGCCCTATCAAGGAAAATATCTGAGGAAACTTGTAGTAATGCAGCATGAAGGGGATTGCTTCCCCTCCGTTAAGACTACATCTTATATTGCTGTAAATTCAGCACCTCTGGAGCTAATGCCAGCTAAAGATGGAGCCTGTAGGACCTAATTAATCATCAACTACATCCCTGCAGTGTGACTTGGATGAGCATTG
>VZTT01027192.1:3459-23580 GCA_013400855.1 Buphagus erythrorhynchus | reverse complement strand
ATGCAATATAATTTTATATATAAAATGTCTGTGTTCTTGTGTTATATGTACCACAAAAGAAAAACTGCCAGTTCTATATTTCTGCAGGAAATTTATTTTGCATCTATTCTGTTAGAGTTTGGGTACATTTAATAGAGTTCTGCATACAAGTTTCCCAAGTACTTAAACATATGAAATGTACAAGTGCTGTGCCAGCAGCACACAGCTATAATGAGAACAGTCATGCTTACACAATTTGCAGTTCACATTTTTAACATTTTAAAATTATTGTCACTGCATTTGTGGCATAATAAGAATCTTCAGTTAAAAGAAGTATTTAAGTATAATTTTAAAAAGTGCATCCTTTTTAAAAAGTGCATCCCCTGAAAGTGCCTCAGCCTCCTAGAGGGGAGGTGGAGGTGCTGAGTGACATGGGTGGGTCTGTCCCACAGATTTGCCTTGTTCTGGCTCTGAGACCACTTGGGTGATGCAGAGGTGAGCCCTGGGGCTGTGGCTTGGAACAGCATGTAAGGGAAATAGTGTGATAGCAACTCCCAAACTGGATCCTCAGAGCAGCTCTTCTAAAGCAAATAATGATTACATTTCTTCATTGTAAAAATAAATAATTTGAAATTTCTCTATATAAATATAATAAATAAATAATAAAAGAGATCCAAATAAATAACCGCTCCCAATAGCACTACTTGAAAGAGGATATACTAAGTTCAGGTCGTCTGGCAATCTGGACAGGTGCCTTAAACTCCTTTGAAGCTTAGTTTGTTTCCTCTGGAAGGGCATTGTGACCCAGGAACCTTAATAAATATTCCAAATTATTGAAAAAATCATACTCTTCCACTGCCTTCCAGTGATGTTCCTTGAGGGCAGACTGAAAGGAGAGAAGTGAAAAGAATCAGGACATGTGTGTTACATTCTGTTCTCTGATTAGTTTTTTCTTAATAATTAATTTTAAGACCACAAAGGCTCTCATGAAGATATTGGGGTTTGAATGGCCGAGGAATGTGTTACATGTTGCACCTTGTGCAGCTGTTTCTCAGCCCGGACTCCAGTCCCCACCTGCTCCAGGGCACCTCCGCTTTGTGATGGGCTTTGTCCTAGCAAGGAGACATTGGGAAGAGGTGACCAGAGCAGAGGAGGCACTGGGGCCATGGCCAAGTCCCAGCTGCTGGCTGGAAGCTGCTCCCATTTCCACACAACCAGGTGACAGATATTTGTTCTCAGTGCAGCCAGGGAAAACCACAGAATCCTTCGTGGTCATCTAAAACAGGAGGAAACAGCAAACAGGGAATCAGCCCAAACATACCATCCACCCGGTGCATGACTCTCCATAAGCCTGGATTTTCTGCAGGTTCACTATGAGTGTCTGCTCCACACTCTCTTTGCTGTTTTTTAGGGCTTCAATAAATCCTTCCAGATAAATGGTTGCATTCCCTCCTGCCTGCATCGTGTTGTTCTGGAATAAAAAAGTTTAGTAATTTTGTCTTTTCTGTACTGTATTCCTGGCAGAGATTACATCACATTAATGCAGTCAAAATGCCTGCTACAAGAAATAATCTTGCACAATGATTTGAGGCCAAAATTACATAATAATTATTATAGAATTATATAATAATCTGTAGAACATGGAAGCAGTTGTGCAATCCAGTGCTTTCTTTCTACTGAAGGCTGATGTTACCTTCAAAAGTTACAGAGGGAGTCTGTGGAGGTGGAACTTGGCATGATTGGGCACCATTTGTTTTTTTTTTATCGCCTCCTTAGTTGACTCAGGCATGGGAAGGCAATGACTCTTAGAGAAATCTTTAATCTCCAGCGTTGCTACCTGGGCTTTGCCTGTCCTGAGCTTCCCCAGGAAACACACTGCCGATGCCACTGCTGGCACTAGTCTCTAACAACGGGTACAATGGGTACTTTTTTCCCCAAAAGACAGGAAAACAACCTGTTTCCCACTTTCCAATGGCATTCTTGTCTCCATCTGACTCTGGAAGACAGTCAGTTCTGATTATCTACCTGTGAAAAGAGAGATAACTAATTCTGGGAGCCAGCTGTTCTGCATTGCTATACTGAAAGCAGAGCCCTGAGCTGGTGTTTCAGGAGATCTTTGATAACTCTGCAGGGAGCAGAGCCATGCACATGATCTCTCAGCACACATAACCCCACCATGGTACTCCCAAAAAGCTGAAAAGGTGACTTGGCTGCCATTTAAGACCTGACTTAAAAGCACAAGAGCATCCTGAATGGTCTATAACTACATCCACTTTTCCCCTCCTCAAAAAGCAGCTAGCCGCCCCACAAGCCCACAGCACTGCAAAGTGAACCACAGAGAGATCTTACCAGAGGCGTGATTTCGCTGCTGCCCTGGAAGAGATTGGTAAAAATGGCATTAGCAGGTTCCCTGCTAACACGGAAGTCAGACACAGGGCACAGAGAAAATGGACCAACCTTGGAGATTAGCTTCTGAAGGATTTGGATGGTTTCCTTGAAGAGGGCACTGGCTGGGCAGGCTGTGCCTGTGGTGTGTGGTGCAGGGGACACCAAACACAGCACTGACAGCATGACACCAAACAGGCATAGCATTGTGGCAAGGGGGCTGTGCTCCCCTTCTTGGGCTGGCTAATCTGCCTTCTGGCTGCCTCTTATATGTGCTGTGGTGCAAGGAAGTGATTAATACCTCACCACAAAAATGCTTAAGCTGAAGGCGAGTAGTCACCTGTAGAATGGAAGCTGTTACTTTCTTATCTGATTGAGGAAACTACGTGTTTCTAAAATAAGGACTCCCCCAGAAGTTCATTGGGAGCTATGTAATTTGAGCCATTCTGATTTTAAATGTTGAAGCATTTTTATGAACTGATATTGTCTAAAAATTGATGGAAAGTAACTAAATGTCTCTTGGATCTTTACATCCATATTTGCCCTATTTAATATTGCAATTACATCAAATCATACTCTCACGTCTACTAATTAGTTGTCTGTCCTTATTCTGTGTGTCTGTCATTAGAACCCCATGAATTACTCAATGGTACCATGCTCAGATATAAGTGAAAATTTTGAGACTCTTCCAGGCACCATGCATGCCTGTACTGCAGAGAGGGACCAGCCATGGACTGCTGGGATATCTCAGTGTTTTGAGTGGACAGAAAAGCAGCTCCTTTGCTCTTTCTAAGGAGCATTTATCCAGTTTCTGTGTTCTCCTGAGGAGGTTTAAACCATTTGGCTGGTACCTCATTTTACTTCATCTGCAGGAAGCCTGGCTGATGGGGTACATAGCACTGATGATTGATGAGGACACTGACAGAATTGCTCCTCAACCTGCAGGTGGGCTCTGAGGTGGCCACAGTGGGTCCTGGGTGTGCAGAGCCCTCTCCTGTCTCCTAGTCCCCCATCAGGGCTGCCTCTGACCCCACTGCACAGCTCCTTTTCACTCGTCCCAAGAGGAATGAACACCACGCCAAGCTTACACCTGCAGGACATCAGGTCTTTACTATCCAAAACCTCAGAATGTTATGTTTGTATGTTTTTGCTTTAATTTAAATTATGCTATTTCAATTCTGCAGGAGTTTTATTATGTAACTGACATTCTTTAATGTGCATTAAGTTTTCTTGCCCTTAAAAAACTCAAGTGGTACATAGCTAGAGAGACGGCTTTGTTCGTGCTTTTCCCCTGAGGCAAAGGCATGTGACCCCCTGCCACAGGTGCCATCCAAGGTGATGAGAGCCCAAATGCTGCTTCTTCCACACTCATGGCATTTTCCTACTGGTCCCTAGGCTGATGTTTCACAGAACACATAACTTCATTGGTCTCCTTGCATGATATTAATTAAATCAGAGGACACTGTCTTGTTAGCCACAAACCAGGTTTTGGAGACGCTGCCAGGCACTTCTCTCCCCTGAGGAGCCACCTTGTTCAGGTTTTTTTTTCACTAATTTTGCTAATTGTTTGGTGAGTGAGGCATCTCCCCTGCTATTCTCCACAGCTCAGCCTTCAGGAGCCTTTGCTGGATGAGACACCCTGAAAGCAGAAGCTGGGTGTGGAGCAGAATGTTCTCCCCTTCCTGAGTGCCCTGGATATGCTGGTGTGGGACCTGGGGTAGTTTTCCTGCCTTGCTGGAGACACACTGATATTCTCAATGTTTCCCTGTAGTCCAAAGATTGGCTTTACTCCAGAGTTGAGGTTAACCCACTGTGTGTTACCTTAGTGGGGCAGCATCCATTGGAATACTGTCTCTGCCTTGTGCTATTCAAGGGATTTGCATCAATTCAGGCAGTGTTGAATACCAGTCTCTGTGGCGCACACATGGCCCCTTTAAAAAAAACTGTTATTTTTTAAATTTTAACGAGTTCATGAGTAGTGTAGACACTTTCAGTGAACCTGTGCATTGCACACCTCAGGAAGCAGAATTCCACCTGGAACTCAGATGTTTGTCCCCGTCTCTGGGTGGTTCAGGACTTTGCCTGTCCCTGGCACTGCCGTGGCCATGGGGATAAAACAGATTACAACATCATTTAAAGGGAAGAAATCAATTGTATGTATTGAATCATAGAACCACAGAATGGGTTGGGTTGGAAGGGACCTTTAAAGGTCAATTCGTTCCAACTTCTTGCAGTGACCACTAGACCAGGTTGGTCAGAGCCCTATCTAACCTTACCCTGCATGGATGGCTGTACCTGCTGGTACCATAAATTGTAGCCAGGTTCAAAGTTCAGGAAATTTCTTCCATTGAAAATAGCAGGAGGAGCTAAGGCTCCAGCTAAACCTGTCAGTGAGCACTGGAGATTTTGCTTTTATCTCCAAAATATCTAAAGAAATAAGAGTTTCTGCAGAGAGGGCAGAAGGGAAAGGTGTGGGCAGGATGGACTTTTACTGCTGGAAAAAAACAAATTGTGAAGTTGAGACTCCACCTTTTTCTCTTTATTCTTTTTTAAGCCACTAATGACATGCAAATACTTTCTTAGATTGCAGCCAGGGTGGAAAAAAAAAAGGTGATAAAACCAGAAAGGAAGATGGAACTTGTGGTCTACTTGTGTACGCACATTCAGCAGTCAATCTCACACACACCAACTCTTCTGCAAATATTCAGTCAGCAGTGAAACTGCTGTGACCACTCTGCTCCCCTCAAGGTTATATCAACATTGACCTTTCTTTCCTGTTCTGTACTGAGGGGATAACTGCTGTAGGATTCTGAGAGGGCTGCAGGAAGTTTCCAGCCCAGGCTCATGCAGCAGTGCCTCCATCCAACTCCACCTGCACCAAAATATCCCACAAGAATTAGCGCTGATGAGATGTAGATCACTGATATGATTTCAGTCCTAGGCAGAGCCACATGAAATATCCATATCCTTATCAGACATGGAATTAAATCAATGAACAGAAAGTAGCCCAGCTCATTAGGAATTAACCAACAGCTTAACATAAAATTAACCAAAAAACTGAAAAGGTAATAGAAAATTAACTGAAAACTAACAGAATTTTTCACTTTTCTAAACCTGGAGAGATAGTGAGCTTCAGTTTTGTGATCTGGGATCTATGTAACTAAAGTAGAAATCCTGGTGAGAAGTCTCAGCAATGGTACAGAGACTATTCTTCCCCTATGAAAGATTTGGACAACCTCAGGTTCATCGCCACATAAGTGATCATTATAAAATTGTCACACCCATGTAACTCACTGGAGTGGAAGTTCAGCCAGCTGAAGGGTGACACAAGATCTTGTGAGGTTTCCTGTCCTATGAGGGAGAAAGCAAACAGTTTTGACATTAGTTTTACTAATTTGTGACAGTATCTCAAAGGTATTTTCTTGCTGTCATTCCTCTGTGAAAAGATTGATCAGCACCTCCTTTCACTCCTCTGAATATCCCTGACACATATATGCCAAGTCCATCTCTGCACATTCTTGCACAACCTTGAAGTGTTTTGATTTCTCCCAGATGTTTGCCCCGCCACATTTCTAGCTGGCAACTGCACTTGCACACCTCTGAGCAGACCAAACCATCAGGCTCCTCAGCCTTGATGCCCTCCCTCTTCCCTCCCCCTTAGCCCTTTCACTTTGAATTAATCTTGAACAGGGAGGCTGAAATTATTTACAATGTCCTTTGTACCACAGGATTGATGGTGTGTTCCTCGATCCTGGAAGGAGTTAAGCAGTGTTCTGTATCTGTGGTCTGCCTCTGCAGAAAGGAGGAAGCTATGCCTTCCCCTGCCTTGCAGAGTGATTTTACATGCTGTTCAGAAGCAGCAGAAACTGAGATCGTTGTCACCAGTGACTGTGCTTGGTTGAGCATCTGCAGCAGATGTGTGGCTATGCTCCCCAGCCCAAGGACATTCCTTTTGTATTTCATGCTCTGGCTGTGGCCACTGGTCTGTGGCCAGCTGTCTGGCCAGTGGGCTGTCATCCTTGGAAAGTGGCCTGTGGAGCATAGGGCCAAGTCAGGCTAATTGGAGAGCAGAGGCTACATGTTTCATGCTTTAAAATAGGCCCTGGAGAGAGAAAGATTCTTTATTTAATCAGAAGGTATTCCCTGTGCTTGTATGACTTCTTCTGCAGCTACTCAAAAAAAGTGTCTGTGAGTCACAGAGGCCTGTTCTTCCCTTGCTTGACCTGGTGGGGGAATTGTACTGACAGATGAAATCAGAAATTAATCCAAAGCTGACTCATTCTGCACATCATCCTCTTGGACCTCTGCCTTCTGCTGCAATCCCTTAGTCTGTCGAGGCTCTGCCAAGGTCTCCCTAGCTGATGGGGGTCAACAGGGCTCACTCTGTCTCCTTTAGCCTGTTAAAGGGATGCTTTAGGACTCACAGATAGAAGTTTTTGTAACTACACAACTTTGGAAAAGCAAGGAAAACCTCCCTCCTTGCTAGGAGAAATGTCCTGGAGATGCACAACAAATTCTCTACCTTTCAGGCAAAATTAGAGATAAGTTGTGTATTTCAGTGTTAAATTCTAAGAAGAGAGATGCCTGTTTGATCAGAAAAGATTTCACAGGCAGACTTGGCATCTCTCCAGCCCCAGTGAGTCAGCTTGGTGCTCATAGGACAACAAATATTACTACATGCACACTTCACTTTTCAGAGAAAATAGAATAGTCTTCCCTTATTTTTTGAAAGAAATTATATCTACAGATAGATCCCACACATAGGAAGAAATTGCAAGACATCTCTAGACTTGGGTTTATGGTGTAAAAGCCATTCAAGTTTCTTCAGGACCTCATGTGCACCCTGGGAGCAGCCACCACCTTGCACCTCTTGCATCTTTAAGCTGGAGCCTGTCACCCATGTGCAGTTGCCTTGGCAGTTGTTGATCAGCATCCAAAGAAGGACAACTGTATATTTAATGATGATTCATTGCATTCTCAGTCACTTGTCTGAAATCAAGAAAGTCTGAGAGAAACACAGATGATCAATCCAAAAAGTCTGTAATGGGTATTTTCAAGCCTCGCTCTCTGACCTGATGATATTTGGCTCCAAAGAAGTGGTGTCCAGAAAGGGACACTTAATTTTTCAGTTTCAAAGACACCATGTATGAATGAGGAAATAAAGAAGAGGTTTTCCAAAGCCTGTGGGATCATGTGCAGAAAATAGAAGATTTGTGAATCCTGACAAGTGACTAATGAGAACTACAAATGAAAAAGGAAGTAAAGTATCAACAGAAAATGAGTAACCAAATGTTTCAAAAAAAGAAAACAGGGGAATTACCCTTGTTGAGGGTAAACCCAGATCTGGCTTCTGATTGCTCCTTGATGGAGCTGAGGCTGTATCCATCTAGTTGTGATGGCATCACCATTCTCTGTACACAGCTGAGTAAGGGAGTGATACCATAGCTGATGTCCATTTCTCTCATCCTTAGTGCTAAGAAATGATGGCAAGAGAATTGGTCCTGGCAGGGAAGGATGGAGCATGGGAACAGCATTTCCATGTCCAAGCTGCTTTCTGTCAGCTCTGCCCTGGCATAAATGAAGGGCATCCTCTGGCAGGGAGCTTCCCTCTGGGCTGGGGCACAGTTGCCTCCGTGTGGCTGCCCTGCCACATTCTCCTGTCCAGCTATTCCAGAGCCATCTACAGCTTGGAATGTGTCATTCTAGGAGAGAGACCCCCAGACCAAGCTGAAAAACATGGACTTGTGAAGCTGGTGCCTGTGTGTTGTGTGTCCCACATGTTCCCAGAGCCCAATATCTCTTGGCAAACCTTCCCTCAGACCTGATTGTTGTGGTGGCGTAAGACAGCTGCCACCATTAAAGATTTGGAGAGCATCCAGAAGGCTGTGGCTGGTCCTGCACAGGGTGGATGGGCTTCTTCCACCCTTGGAGTGCTCATCATTGATCTCATAAACACAGGCAGGTCTAGGCATGTGATATGCACCCCAAAGGAGTTTGGCAGACTGGAGGGGGTCTGCTCTGCTGTCACTATGTTGGGGAAATGGGTTTTACCATGAATAATTTCTTGCTTATCAAATGAGGAATGCTAAATATAACTCACACCTACAGCTTTTAAAAGTAGCACATGGCTCTGTGCAGCATACGTTCCCCCACTGTGCCACCAGCTCACACATTTTGTCCCCCGCTGAGGATCACAGAGCTGCTTTTCCTGCCTTGGTGTAAGAAATGCAACAATAATTTTTTAATGGAAAATCTTCTTCCAATACAAATAAATCTGCAGCAGCCCTCAAAAGTCATAGTCACAGCTTAACTGAGACATCAAGGCAGGGATGTTTTGTTCTATTATGATGATGGAAGATGCCTATCAGGGTTGTTAGAGCTGTGATGAAGCTGTAGGGGTTATCATGTTCAGGAAGCTATGCTCTGCACACCGGTGCTGTCAATGCTGGTGATAAGGCTGTCCTGCCTGCTGAAGCTAGGCATTCCCTTCACTGCTGTTTGCACAACAGTTTCTGCTTGGCTTAATGGTATCAGATTATTTTGGAGCCGGTGTGGGATCAGAGATGACAGCAGGGATCTTGGAAGCCCCAGCCAAATGGACTTTGGCCTTGCCAGGGCAGGGTGGTGAAGAGGAAGGGCTGTCCCATTCTTGAGGGCTTTACAGGGTGCTGCTGGCATCATGGCTGGGAGGCCTGTGATCTGCTACCCCACTTGCCTTCATCCCACTGTCTGCATCCTACTGCCTGCATCCCACTGCCTGCATCCTGCTGCCTGCATCCTGCAAGACCCCAGAGCTGTCCCACCATGACGGTGCTTTCCCTGGCAGTCTGCTGCCCCGGGCAACAGCTCCAGCTGCCTTTTCCTGCGGCCAGCCCAGTGTTGACTTAGAGTTATTTAATGCTTCATTTTTCCCTCCTGTCTGTTTGTCAGAACTTCCTGGACTGCTGTGCCGAGAATTCTGAGCCTGATTAATGTTTCCTCTGCAAAATCCTGATATTCTTCTCCTTTCCATATGTGTGTTATTCTGAGACTTCCCATTTATCTGAAGGGTGAATTTAAAATTTAGTATAAAACATTTAAATGTAATTTCAAATACTGTATCTGAAATATTAAGCATTTCATTGCTAAAGAAAACTTTGAAATTCAGGAAGGATTTCTTCAGGGTGGTTCTTATTATTTCTAGAACTAGTACAGCACTGAATGAGATGGAGCTCAGGAGCAGAGATTTTCCTGACTGTTTAACCTGAGGGAGTTCAGCTGGATACTCACTCATTCCTCGGATCTTAGAAAACACATTCAGGGTTTGGTTTGACTTCCATTTTTCCCAGTTCTTACAAGAATTCAATATAAAATAATACACAGTGATCTTGCCCACAGAGCCTGGGCAGTTTGTGGTACCCAGGGACAATCAAGGCACTTGTCGCCATCCAGGGCTGGTGGCTGTACCCCCACTGTGGAAGTTTTTGGGGCTACTGACCCTGTGTCAGGAGATGAAGTCCCTGTCCAGCCTGACTGGGCTCCGCCACATACAGTGTTTGCATGGGGAGGTGCTGTTTGAATGCAAAGCATCTGCTTTTGTTTCAACCATTGGAAGTGTGAATCTGAAAAATGGGATGTGCTCTGCACTGTGGAAGGGATGGAATGTGTGTAGGAGCCAACCCCTGCTGTAGCAAGCCCTGTCCAGGGCCACCATGCTGTCAGCAGGGAAAAACCACATTTTTGGGGGTTTCTATGAGGCATTTCAGTCTCCATGATGCTTGCCATGGTGGCTGTATGTCTCTGGCTCTTTGGGTGTTAATTTCTGCATCACCTGGGCTGTCCCTCCATCCCAATCCTCTTGGTGAACATGGATGCTTCTTAATTTTTTGAGGCTGGGAACTCCTCACACCAGTGAAGGCGAGGGCATGGTTCTCAGCTATGACAAGTGAAAGCTCTTCTGCTCTCACAGCACTGCAGGTGTGGCAGGGACATGGTTCAGCCAGGAATGAGTTATCCTGGACAAAAGGACACATCTTCTTAAAAGTTCAAGAGCAATATGGCTCAGTAAAGCTGAGTTCAGGGCCAAGCTGCAGCAGGTGGCTCCGGGCCTTAGAAAGGTGATGGGTTAGGTGAGAGCAGATGTGGGGTGCTTGCCCTGATCAGGGGCATCTCCCCATTGCTGGCAGCACCTGTTGTGTCCATCACACTTGGAAATCAAACAGCTCCCCTGAACAGCACTGAAACCACTCATCCTTCACAAATAAAGGACTCTTAATTATGCAGGAAAATTTGTTTATTTTTGTAAAGGTGCATTTACATTAACGGAAGTTAATTAACATTCAATAACAGGTACATAAGTATAGGCAGCACATGACAGGAGTCCTTAAAAACCAGTCCTTGCAGGAACATTCCCCTTCAATGCCCTTTTATTAAACATTAACTTTCAGAATCTCAACTGATAGCTTTACATGGATATGCATTTTGTAAGTACCTGTCATAGCTATGGCTACTTAAACAGTTTGAAAACAAGTATTGTCTGATTCAGTTCAGTAGAATTCAACTCATCTGAGATGTGGGAAACACCTCGTATCAGCTGAGAAAACTTGGAGGAAAAACAAACAAGACCTCTTTGCTTTTGTGTTACCCAGTTTGGCTGGATTTGGGTGATATGGCTCTGCTTCAGCAACAATAAAACAGGTAGTGGTTGTTACCCCTGGATCTGAACCCTCAGGGGGAGAGTGGAGGTGGGAGTGCACAACTGAAGTGAATCTTCTCCAGTCCTGGAGCTAGTTCAGGAGCCAAGGGGAAGTGAATGGGCTGGGTGGCACCAATGGCCTCATCCCTGTCCCACAGACTGACGTTGACCCAGCTCTGAGTGCCCTGTGGCTTGGGATAGTGTGAGAAAAATATTGTGACAGCCAATCCCAAAGCAGATACCCAGAGCTCCTCCTCACACCCTATCACACAGCAGTTTCCTAAAGCAAATACTTAAATACAGCAGCATCACAAATATCGCAAAGTCTCCATAAATAAATAAATAAAAGATAAAACCTGCTCTTTCATTATGAAAAAGACGTAAGTTAAAATATTAAAATTATCTAAAATATATAAATATTCAAGTGCTTGTCTTTTAAAAAATCAGCATATTTCAATCATTAGAGTGAACATGACTGCTGTTATAACATCACTTTTTATACATACATACATATATATATATACACACTACATCTCTCTTTCTGTATAAATATTCTATGGCCACATTCCTGAGGATAAGTTAATTGAGTCACAGTTTGGTTGCAACAGAGTTTGAGTTCTCCTTTTCTTCTCAGATTTGGGCTAGTTGCTCTATTTAGGCATTTTGAATTTTCTCAGAGAGCAATCTCAAGAACCCGTCTAGTGTGTCCAGGAAGTCATTCCATGTTACTTGTGCAGTCTTACATTCCTTATCAAGATCCTTTAAAAAAAAAAAAAAACAACGTCATTCAGCCACATAGCCTGGATATCACATTTGAGTCTACTGTATTTGGCACCTCAGCTGACAAGTGGGCTGTAATAGCCCAAAGCATGTTTTGGAGAGCTGGGTGAGCTGCCCCTGGAGGTTCCAAGGCAGGGTGATGATGTGTGGGTGACAGCTCATCACCTGGCAGCATGCACAGGTGCCCTGAGCCCCACTGTTGTCCCAGCTTATACTCACATTTGAGGTTTTTTTCATATTATTATCTTCCTTGCAATTGGGATTACTACAGGAAAAGGTCTCAGAGTGTGATCTAAGGAAGAAGGTGGATGTATTTACACCCTTCTTAATCATATCATTTTCAGAAGAGATTTCTAGTGTCCACTGCAGCCAGTTCAGTGCCATCCCAGCTGCCACACCACATCATTGAATAGCCTTTGCTGATTATTTTGCTATTAAGTACCACAAAGCCAAACTTACTTTGGGGAGGATGTTTTTGTAGGTGTTAAGTCTGGTCAGTTTTCTGACAATGACTTTGCTGTGAGTGTCAAGAGCTGTCAAAGTGCTAGTAAAGGTTTTCAGGTGGCTGTGCATGCATCTCTCCACCTGCAGGGGTAGGGAAGAGTTATTTCAACAGTTATTTAAACAGTAATAATTGGTAGCACATAAATAAAACATCATATCCCAGGAATTTAAATACCCATGAAAAATAATTACCTACAGGAATTAAGAGCTGTATTTTCAACACTAGCCCTGATTCTGTATTCAGCCATTTACTGGACACCAAATTTAGGGAATCATAGTACAATCTGTAATTTTCATTTAAGAACATGCCAGGGTCCAAAAACTCCCAACTGCGTTAAGTAAGTTGCAGGTGCCACTAGAAATTGGACATACTAAATTTGGATGTCTTCAATTCTGGAGATATTTGCTCCTCGAAGGAAAGGAGGGCCAACCCTGCATTAAGGCATCATTTCTTTGTGTCTCTCTTGAAACTGGATCAGAATTGTCTTAATGAAATAAAAGCGATTATTGCTCCTGGTATGAATTTTCAACTTTTCTCCCTGAAACTAAGAGGGACTGATGCCTATTTATCTTCTGTTCACTTGTAATAGGAGATGAGCTGCTATTTCTCACTGGTACTCCTTGTGTCCTCTAGTGAAAGCTCATTTTTTCACTGGATTTCTGGATAATACAGCAAAATGAATGGGTCTGTACAGGATATAGACTAAACACCCTGTTCTAAAACTAAGGCATCAGAGTGAATTTGTGAGGCTTCCAAGAGGATGCTGGTGCACATCTAAGACCTTTGCCTACTGAGAGAACTACTGCAGCATTTTAGCACTGGCAGCAGCTTTCTGTAGGTTCTTGCAAAAGCTTCTCATTTCCCTAGGTTTGTAAAGTTATCTTACTGCTATTAGAATTCTGAATTGGGAAAGAAATTTGGGGATTTTAGACAATAATTTTAAATAGAAGTATGTGGTTTCTTACCGTACCATTCACAATTACAAGGCTGGGAACCTGCTTAAGAGAAAATTAAGTTAGTAACTTCAGAAGAGAACCTGGAATAGAAGGGCAGCTCGGGAAAAGTTGTTCAAAATTAAGGAACTTACTACATTCAAATTTAATTTCTTCATATCTTGGAGAAGTTCTCGAATGATCAATCCCACCAAAATCCTGGATTGCTCCTCCTGCAGTTGTGCTGAGCTGCCCAGCACCCCTAGACCCAGCAGAGCCACAACCTGGACCAGCATTTTGAGTCAGCTCTGCTTCTCAGCTGGGTGAACTGTGTGTGGCTCTGCCTTGGGCTCTTTTATATACACAGTGCTGCAGGAAATGATTAATATCTCACCACAAACATGCTCTTGCTAAAGGGGAGGCAGGGAAGAATTACCTGAAGAATGGAATCTGCTGGTTATTCAAATGAGTAGGAGTCTATGTACTCTCTGCATCAAGAGCAATTTTATGGATTCTCTACCTGACCCCCTTTGCAGTATGTATTTCCAAGGCAAACTGTACAACTCTTTAGTGTGGATAAAGTGTAGACAGATATCTGTATCCATCTGAAGTTATCAGAGTATGTATTCATAGACTATACATACACATATATAGAAAAATGTGCGCACAACTGTGGATGCTGGAAAACTAAATCTTGCTTTATATCAGTTTCTCAGCACTTCCAAAAATTTGCAGGTAATTTAAAGAAAATTTACAGGTTTCCCCAGAAAACTAGGGTTATAGTTCCCAATATTAGTAGATTTGGGTTTTTTAAGATTTATAATAAAACTACCATAAGTATTAAGTAGAGTTTCTACAGGGAATTCTGTCTAATTCAGGAAATATATTACAGCCTGACTGAGTCTGGACTGACATTCCAAGGTGTTGGTGTTTTTAGGAAAGGCACTGTGGCCTCAGGATAGATTTTTCAGCTATCTGTGGAGAAAACAAACTGAACAGTAACTGAGAAATTTTGCAGTCAAACTTCATTTAATATGGGTAGAGCTGCACGGAACAATCTAAATATGAATATCAAGTGGAGAAATTTGGTAAAGAATAATTCAGAAGTCTGCTGACCTGTGAATATAAAAAAAATCAGATTTCATAAGAACAGCTTTCCCCTGGGTTGCATTAGAGAAAGATCATCATGGATCATCATGAAAGATCATCTGGCAAAGAGAGGTTAGATCAAGTATACCCTGGACAGAATGGCTGTGTCATCTCTCACTGACTTGGCCTGGGACTACAGGTGGGGATGGGAACCAAGCTGTAGTTTTCCATGTTCTATTTAGCATATTCATTTTCAAATCAGAGTGTTACCAGGATATTTATTCACTCCTGGATTACTGAGGATGCAGTTGTGGGTGCTGGATGAGGTTGTAGCCATATCCTGTGAAGGAAAAGGAGCCCTCTACTCAGTATTTTCCCCATAACTGACACACACTCACAGTTAGTAGTAGAAGTATACACACTGTCATCCAGAAATTTTGTTAAACTGTACTTTCCTCTTCAATACAATATTGCTGATGAAAATGCTGACTAATACTGGACTCAGACCAGATCCTTACAGACAAGGCTAGGTACAACCTTGCAAGCTGATGATGAATTGCTTGTACAGTGATACATTTAATTCAGTAATTTCAGTTCTTCTCACCTAGTTTGCTTATGAACACAAGGCTGTAGCATTGGACAAAAATGTCAATAAATGTTTTTTTACTAACCAAAGCAGAAGTCAAGGAGCAAACTATTTTTAACAAATGTTACCTATGACATGATCTTCTTCGCTCTCTGTATGTTTGTTATTCCTCTGCAGAAATGAAAGAAATTTTATAATCAGATTGTCCCTTGAGCAGGCTGTGCCATTATTCTGGATGGACCATGCTGAGTGATGTTCAGAGAAGGCAACACTCTCTCAACCTATGTGCAGGTGCTTTATCACCTCCAGCCCAGGGAATTGGAGGCTCCCATTTGTTTTCATTCCTGTATGGTCAGGTATGTTCAGGTCACACAAAGTTTTGCATTTTTCCATCTTTCAGATGCATTTTGTTAAATTCACTGAATACATTCCTCTCCTGAGAAGTCAACCCTATGATAACAATCTCCTTTGTTCCAGTTGTATTACAAGAGCCTTTGCATCATGACAAACATAGATGACACTGTGAATTTGGATAGTCTTTAAAAGATGTGAAGTAAGAGGGGAAAGGAGAAAGCATATCTCATACATCAGTGATAGATCAGATCACATTATCAGCAGGGTTTCTTAAAGATACCTCTGTTTCTCCATATCTATGTGGTTCATCTCAGGGGTAGTTTCCAGCAGTGACCCATAGTTTCCTCATAATTTAACTAGCATTTCAGCGGTGCTTAACAATTCCTTCCACATTCCATCAATAATCTATGACATTTCTCTGGTAATTCCCAGTTTATTCAGTAAAGCTGTTAGGGTCATGCATATTTCAGGATTAATTTTTTACCATCCTGGACATACTTTCACATCCAGGCAGGGGACATGATGTGCAGGCAAGGGCTGGAGACTGGCTGAAAATCAACTAATAACTGTAAAATGTTTTAGTAAGAAAACTTCAAATACAGCAAGTGATTTACAACAGGCAAGCATAAAGCAGTTACTCATGCAATTGGTTACATCCTGCAATCAGGGCACTTGCCAGAAACAACAGAAGCCAGTGTTAAAATCTGAAATTATAATCTAAGTGCCAGGACTATGACTTTTACAATTACTTTATTGGATTCTGTCTAGAGCATTAGAGTAAGTAAATAGCTATGCTGAGGAGGCTATGGAAAAACAGTGTAGCTGTCTGGTGTCAGCATCATCATTCTGAGGGCGTATTCTTTTGGGAAAAGGCTTTTGTGAGATGCTTTGTTATGTTTGCAGCGATGTGCAGGACAGAATAAGCATCTGTCATAACTTACATCTCCACAGCTTGCTTGTGCATCCCATAGGGAGTGTGCACATTTATAAAATGGGAAGCAGGAAGAATATAAATCAGAAAAAAAAAAAAGACAAAAATCTGCACCAGGCAAACCTAGCTGATACTTCTGATCCTTCAGTGATGTTTGGCCACTCTGTGTGTGTGTTTTAGCCATTTGCTTCCCTAATCATTGCACTTTATGCCTTGTCTTCCCAAGAGCACATAACATTCAATTCTGACAAGGATTGCCCTGGTTTATGATTCAAAAAGTTCATTATTATTTTTTAAAAATTATTATATCTGGATCAGGAAACTGTCTGTGAAAACTCCATTGTTCTCCCTCCATTTGATAGGAAGTCATCCACAATGATGCGATGTTTCATCCTCTGAAGAAAACGTCTTCAACATTTCAACATTTTAGTCCCCAGCCTGTCATGCCAGGAGCCCAGAAATCCTTTCACCCTCACCCACATTGAAGGTTAACTGTGAGCAACAGTGTCATCCCAGATCTATACTGACTACTTTCAAATGCTCAATTTCTAGAAACGTTCAGGGCCAGGCTGAGCTGAATGCTGAGCTACCTGGCTGATTATAGATGTCCCTGCCCATTGCAGGGGGTTTGAAATAGATGCACTTTAAAGGCCCCTTCCAACACAAATTATTCTATGATTATATGAAAGCTCATCAATCACCTTATTTTTAGTAGAAAAGACTGATAGAGAACTGATTCCCAGATCCTCCCACAACTTAAGCTGAACCAATTGCTCTATAAGTGGCTCCTCATCTTTCTACTGGTCCCAGGCTGTGTTTATATTATTCCACTCCCAGAAATTCCCATAGTCCTCTGGGTTTTCCAGGATTGTTAGCAGTCATCCACAGACACACTGCAGAGAGCCTTAGGAGCTCAAAAATTAATTACATCATGTCCTGCAGACTTGGCTATGGTTAGTTTATTTAAATAGTTTCTGTGAGGGGATATTTTTATGAAGACAACTCTTATGTTTTGTTGGCCAGATGTCCTACATAAATCCTGGTTTACAGAGTCTTTGCTCCAAATTTCTGTAATCAATGAGTAATAGCTGCTGTGTGTTTGTGGCAAAGGAAAACCCGCAAAAAGACATCCCAGTTACAGGGGGCTACATGGTCAGCAAATGGGTGGTCCTGTACAGAGACATTTCAGAGTCTGGCTCATTCTATATTCTGTATCTGTACTTAAAGAAAGTCTTCTCAAAGTCTTAAACTTCAAACTGGAAGAGCATTTCACAAAATCATTAGCATTGAATCACCGTGACAGTTTTCTCAATCTGTGACACAACAATTTCCTTCCAAATATGTACAAGTCTATTCTAAGAAACCTGCAAAAGCCCTTTCTAGGAAACAGGGTACCTCTGCCAAGTTAGCTGTGTTGACCTATATTGGAGAGTGGAGTAGAGGAAGATTTGGGTACAGTCATCAGTGGAAATTTCATCAGCCCATGGGCTATTTCTGTATGCTCAGAGGGGCCTGTCTAAAGTCCAAGAAGTTCTTTCAGTCATAGAGAACAGTGCTGGAAGACATGGTGGGAGGAAGGATGCCCTCTGTTCTGGCTCCAAACAGAATCTCATGTTAATGAGATGGATTTAATTTCTCTGAACGGAGCATATGTACTAATCTTGTGCTGTTAGTACAAGCAAATACTGAAAAAATCTGTATGTTTCAGGCTATAATCCAAGTTGCAAGTGAACCCACACCCACAGGATTCATTGCTGTTCACTACATGCAGTCACATAGAGAAGTGTTTCATTTCTTCAGTAGTGATGTGACGGAAACCAGGTGTTGAAACATGGGTGAATCAACTGCTGTTCTGCAAGACACTGAATTACTCTTACTCTCAGCTTCCCACTAAATTGAGCTGAAAATTTAATTTTGGGATGCCCACTCTGGAGTGAGCTTGTGCAAAATGGTACATTTCTTCCATGCTCAGTAATCTCAATTTATTTACTCTTCTTCCAATTACTAATTTTGAAATGCGTATATATTTGCAAATATATAAAACTTTCTCCTGGAACTATCAAGACCAACTATTGGGTGATCTTGTTTAAATAATTATGTTAATTACATTTATTCAACCAAATTCCTGAGGGAATAAAGTAGTAGAATCATAGAATCATGGAATTGTTTGGGTTGGAAGGGACCTTAAAGATCATCTCACTTCCCCCATGGGCAGGGAATCATGGGGAGAATAAGAGAAATATTTGTGTCAGAAAGTCAATGTATCTTACCTAGGTTTTATTTCTAGTTTCTTATGGAAGGTTTACAGATGTTTTGTCATAAAACCCACAAGTGCAGATAGCAAGTGCTTTCTTGTTCCGTTAGTAAACCCTTTGTGAGATCAAATGAGGACATCAGAGATGCAATGGTATGATGAGAGCGTTAACTACCTATTCTGATGCACTTGCAAATTCTCACTGCTGTGAAATGCACCTCTGCAAAAATTGTTCAGAGTCATGTGAAGAACTCTAGAATTTAGAAGGGGTCTTGAGGTTTGTCAGCCTGATGTGAAAATGAAAAAATTGAGTCTCTTGATGGGCTACAGCCTGGCTGCTCCCTCTGTTTTCCATCCAACCATCTACTGCATTCAGACTAGCCTAGGCAGATTAATTTTGACAGCAACAACAAAACCCGTAAGTCAGGTATATTGGATGGATCAGTCTTGATCTTGCCAATGGAAGTGTGTCCTCCTGTATACATAACCTCATACCCCTTTGGGCTCCCATTGCTACAGAACGGGCCCAAAATAGGCATTCTTGGTTCTTGTGCTATTTGCTCCCATGTGGCCAAGAAGTAACTCAAGACATTTTGTGATAGTCTATACAGTGAGCAGAAGAACTATTTATTATCTCCGCTTTTCTGGTTTTGTCTTTTTTTTTTCTTATTTTCAAACTCACAATGAATTTGGTGCATTTGGTAGTGGCTGTGACAAAATGGGAAGTACAGTGGGAGTTTACATTTATAAGTACTTTCATGACATCTGTTTGAGATGGCTGCACTTGCGCTATGTGAATAAGAGACTTTATCAATAGCACAAAGGAAGGAACATCAGCCAGAACCACACACCCAGAAACACAGATCAGGGGAGGTCCATGAAGTTGACCTGGCAGACAAGAATGATTTAAGAACAGCAAGTATTTTGGGATATTTTGCGTAAAAAATGTAAAACAGAATTGAAAGTATTGATGAGAATCTGATGGTCATCATGCTACTGTCAGTGATGAGGGTAAAAATCAGCCAATTTTCTTTTAAGGTCCTTCTGATGTGGCAGGCAGCCTTAGGCATGCTGGGACCTAGGTGGGAGTGGGAAGGACTGGAAACTCCTCTTCCCAGATGTGGTGAGCTGATAGTGCTCACAAGTCACGTGGTGGTTTCTGTATCAGAGGAAAAATGCCACCCATGCACAGTAACAGCAAAGACAAACAAAACCAAATTTTTACACGTAGTTGTGGATTTATAGATTAATATCTTCAATGAAATGGACCTTCAAACCCAAGAAAGGAATTAACATCACAAAGCCACAGCTGGTGATAGGTTCCTTGTAGCCAAAGGTTTTACCTGGGCATTTTTTACAGGTTTGTCTGGGATAAAAATGACCTGGTAAAAGATTTCACGAATCTGACTTCTTGTCTGTGTAGTGAATCCTTTTACCACCTTTCATACCTTATTATGAATAAAAACAAAATTGAACAAAATTGAGAAGCTTTTCTTAAGGGTCTTTTACAAACTAAATAATTGTATAATCCCTAAGAAACCAAATATTAAAATATAGTTTGCTTATGTGACCATATATTAGTCTCCTTGCATCATACTTTCAAACTTTCTTTAGTTATATTTTACCTATTTTTCCCATAAAAAATTTTTTGC
>VZTT01027190.1:96746-112111 GCA_013400855.1 Buphagus erythrorhynchus | reverse complement strand
TAGTTAATGCAGCCCATGAGTGTTCAGTGTGTTTTCAAACTGGAGATAAGGACTGTTTGTTGTGTTTCCATGCTTCTTAAAAGAGTGGGAGCCAGAGCTTTTGGTACAGTAATTATATTTCCATAGTGCTGATGTACAATGCTAAAAACTGCCCAAGGTGGTGTGTGTATGGTTGGTAATAAAGATGAAATTAATAAAGGACAGAAATGATCCTGTACATATCTCTGCATTTCTGAAGCACTCATGATTGTTGGTGTTGCAGGAGGATTTTGGCACAGGTGAAATGAGTGGGTTATGCTATTTAGGCTGTACTAAATGTCAAAGAATAATGCTTGAATGCATTTTCCAGGATCACAGAAAGGTTTTGCCTAACAAATTGCATCCAACTGAACAATGTCTTTCCTCATTTGAAGCTTTGAGGCTTTAATAGAAACAAAATATTGTTTCTCTTTGGTTTACTTCCTTTTCCTTGCAACCTGCAACTCTTCCCAATTCAAATAATTTTGATTGCTATATTGCTTTCAGTTTTTGGTACTGTGTTTGTTCAGGGCTCTAGAAATTAAGAAAAATGTATTAATAACTATATCACAACTCAAAAATACTTGATAGCATTAATGTTTGCTACTGGCTTGATTTAACATGCATTTAAGAAAATAATTGTACTGAGACAAGCAACAGAAAACCTTAGTACCTTTTACAGCTTTCATGAGTCTAATTTCTTGAGACATGCTAAATCTGATCTGAGTAGTGAAATAGTTTGTTGTCTGTTCTAAATGTGGTGAGAAAGGTGCAGTGAGCTTGTTGACCCAGATGTGCTGCCTGGTGATATCAGCCAAATCTTTGATGTTAATAATTCCAGGGACTTGACCAAAAGCAAGCTTTATCTCTGCTCCTTTTAAACACTGCCATAGGATTTTTTTACATCAATCTGGATGCTGCCAAAACCAGACAGATGGCACTAACCTTGGTTTAAAGCCTCAGCTGGCTGAGAATGCATCCAAATAGTGTTGCAAAGCTTTCAGTGTGCATGTTGTGTCAACAGAAGAGGACTCTGTATCACCATAAGTAGAGCCCTGAGACTTTGCATTTCAAAGGTACTCAGTTCTCATGTGTGCTCATCTAGAGCACAGACTGCTTTGCAGTGCTCTAATAAAGTGATAGGTTTCTTGATCTACTCTGCCTTTGCTTTGCTAAGGTCAAAGATGCCACTGGTGCAGCCACAGAAGAGAAGGTGAAGTGCTGAACATGGGTGTTAGAATGGTCAGTGGTTCAGAAATACAGGCAGAAGGATTGTTGTCAGATCTATGTTCTGACTCTGGAAGGGAAGAGAATAAAAATGTCTTACAGAAAAAAAATATCTGCCCTCACTAGTATTTGGAGTAATCCTAAATCTCACCATTTCTGAATACTGCTTCCCCCCCCCAATCTCAAATCTATGTCAAAATAAGGATTTAGAATTAATAACAAAATCCAAAAAACAAAATAACCAGACCAGTCCTGGTTTCTTTTCAGAGCTGTAAAATAATGTAACAAAATTCCAGCAATTTATCAGAATAATTAATGCTTTTTAAGCGTTCCAGAATATGATGTTGAGTGTGTATATATATAAAGAAATGTAAAAGTGTGCTGCTTGGGGTATGATATGAATAGGACACTGAGAGGCCTCATTAAATGACAAAGGCAAAAGGGTCAGCTCCTGGTATAGTGTGTGCAAGCCAACCTGAACTGGAGTGCAGAAGACTTGACAGGGAGGGAGAAAGGACTGAGTCAATCAAACCATGTTGCAGTGCACTAACAGGGGATTTTTTAGGTTCAAATTCTAGTGGACGTTCTTTCAAAACTACATGAGCAAGACCTGGGTTTATCATGGGATTTTAGCAGTGATTTCTTTAAGCAGCCAAGTCTGGGTTGTGCAATTACTCTTCATGCAACTGTTTTGTTAAGAAACTGTCAGCCAGAGAATGGAAACCACACAGCCAAAAGTGTGTGATGAAATAAAATAGCAAAAATGTAGGAAATCCTGAGGGAGAAGTAAAACTCTCTTGCACAGTGGGTCCTAGAAGAAAACAAGCTGGCAGTTCTACCAGGTGCCTCTTCTAGGACCAGTGTTACAGAATTTGTCTGAACAGCACCAGTATTGGAAATAAAGGATTTGAAATTTGCTTAAGTAACAAAAGAGGCTGTGTGATGAAAGGCTGAGCTGCTGGCAAAATATTCACTTCAGATTTATACAAATTGATCTCCTATGTAATACACCATGTCCTAAAAACTGGAAGCTACAAACAGAAGATATTTTATTTTAAGGTGTTCTGTGACAGCTTATAAAAAACAGCTTTTCCACTCTTTGCATGAAGCTTCTACCTGAAAGATACTGGTGAAATAGGTGACAATTTTTAATACAAGTGGTGACAAAATAAACACCATCTGCTAGTGTTGGCTTATTCCATAGTCTTCTCATGCTGGGTGATTTTTATTTCACCTTTTTTCAGAAATAGTTAATGACACATCTGCTGTGTGGTGGAGGTGCATTTTCAGTGATTAAATGTGGACATAGGATCAGGAAAAACAGAAACACAACTTTTTCAGGAAACTGAAGAAAATATTTGTGCCATAAGGAGCTAACAAACTGTGTTGATAGCTTTTATTTATTTTTTTTTTTATTTTGACCTGGTTTATTGTTGGATCAAAAATTTCAGATTATATTTGTTCTTTCAAAATACATATTTATAATGAAAAACGTCTCATTTGGCCTTTATTTTACCAAAGCAAAAACCTTGCCACTATGACATTCATAGTCCTCCAAGCAAGCCTGGTTTTTTAGCACATCTGTGAGTCTGGGGATGTGGAGTCAGAGCAGATTTGGCAGTCCTGGGGGACTGATCCTGGGGGATCAGGGTCAGATTTGTTTACACAGGGGAATATATTTAAAGGAGCATAATGTACAGTGGGACCTGGAAAACAAAATGATGAGGTTTATCTCAAGGTCCAGGTGAATTCTGGACAATCCAAAATTGTACACACATGCCGAGTTGTTTGTTTGTATGGAGTGTCTTTATCCTGTAAGCTCCATGAATCCATCTTCTTCCCAAGCACCATTGTAGGGCAGAGTGTCATTGTCTCAAGGCTCTGGTTTAGGCAGACAAAGTTGTAATTTCTGATGTTTTGTCAGGCTTTGCTTTCTTCCCTCTGGCAGAGCTCAGTAGTCCTGTGGGTTTGAAAATCCCTTTCGTGTGTTCCTGAAGATCAGTCTCTTCCCATCACCCCAGGACGTCCCAGTTCTCCCTTCTCAGTCAGCAAGGAGAATTCTTTGTGATGAGAATTCCGATTTAGCACTTTCCTGCAGAGGCATTAGCATAATGATCCACAAAAAATCCGAGCAATTAGGCTGTTAAACCTGTGTTTACCGTGCCAAATCTTACGTCCCTATGCTGTTATCAGTATGAGTAGATTTTAATAAATCCAAAAAACTAAATGTCTGCATCTCCATGTGGATGGGTGGTGCTTAATTTTAATATTTAATATTTAATTTTGAGATAGAAATTAAAGCCATGGATTCGAAACCTTAGGAAANCCTAGGGGAAAAGAAACCACATTTGGTTATGTTATTCTCTGGTAGGTGAAAAACCAGGATGGCCTGCAAGAGACATAAATTCTGACTCTGTCTGAAAGTTTCAAGTGAAAACAAATTCATTGTCTTTCTTTCCTGCCACTAAGGTCTGTTTAATGGTATTAAATCCTTATCCTTATTTTATGGTTTCATAAAACCACAAAAACTAAGTTATGTAAGTAGAGCTGTATCCAGTCCAAGAGGAAAATTACATCTGGGAAAAAAACCCAACATGCTATAAATAATTTTTAAAGGAATTGCTTGGGCTGTTTGTTTATTTTTTGTTTTGTTAAGCCTTGCTTTAGCTCCTGATGAACACTGGCTAAGGAAATATTGATAGAAATATACATAAGGGTAAACATCTGTATCTTTAGGTATTGTTATACTTTTGTTCAAACTTCATTCAATTTATTATTTTAATAATGAATATGTAGAAGTGCCTGTGAAGTAATATGTCATTAATGTTAATTGTTCTGATAAAAGAAAAAAAGAGCAATCTGACTCTTGATTTTTTGTCTTTACAGACTGCATAGTAATTAAAAATTGGAATGGGAATTCATGCAAGTTACTCTAAATGTGTACCGAGTACATTCAATAGTGAATATTTGAAGTCATCCCATGTTCCTTAGCAGTGATGAACAGATTTATATCCGTTAAATACTTATATTACAAACCTTTTGGCTTGACCTCATCTGTGTAAACATTTAATTTATGAATTATCAAACCTCTTTGAAAGACAGCCTTATGTACGTGTATTATCATTTATGTTAATCGGAAACATTTTTCAAGCTGCTGTGCATGAAGTAAGGGTGAAAAATCCCTTGTTTATTCATACCCATATGTATGCTGTGAAACTTGAGAAAGAAGGGAGACAAAAAGGACTGATTTAAAATATAAATTATATACATATTTTTTATGCTAATGTCATATTTCCATAGTTTAGATTTACTTAAACCCTGTGTTAAAGGTAAAAGTGTGGCAAGTTAGAGCAGAGCTTTTTTGATCAATATCCATAGCTTGCTTTTATAAAACCTCTTTTGTTTGGATTAGGAACTGGAAGTGAAGGTGCTTTACTCCAAACTGGGCTTGCATCTGTGGTAAAACTTTCATAGTGTCTAACAGATTACATGTTATATTACAGGGTATTTTAAATGTGGAGAAGCAATGAGGAAATCATGACTGTACATGATTTTAGACTATGTTACTTGCAAACCCTTCTGCTTATTAAACAACTTTGTTTGTAAGTTCAGGCCAGGCATTCTACCAGACAGTCCTCTTGTTTTTGCCTACAATAAACTGCCTTCTCTGCTGACTCAGAACTTTCTAAACCGTTTATAGATAGGAGCAAATACAGCATGAGACAGAGACATGTTTAGTGCCATAGAGAGACCACTGTGGTTTCACTCTGATTCAGGAGAAGCATGTGATAAACACATTAAATTATTGATTTTATTTAGCTTCAGGAGGAAAATGTAGGTGACTGCTGCAAGTTTTGTCCCTTCTGTCNACCCTTCTGCTTATTAAAGAATTTTACTGTAATAATGCAAAACTGCACTCTGAAGTTATCAGTGGAAGGCCAGGCATTTTGATAGAAATGTAGTGGATGGTCTGATTGTATCTGAAGATTGAAATCTGTTTGGGATCATAAGCAGAGGTGAAAAGCTGACTCACACAGGCCATGTCTTGATATCCATTTCCTTTCTGGGATAAGTGAGCTCAATGTTTGCAACCAAATTCAAAGCATTTCTCCTGTTGTTAAGACTTACAGACACAGCTGATGAAAGGTTTTCATGCTTCTTCAAAATTTATGTCCTTAAACAGCATCATTAAGAGCTAGTATTTGATCCTGTATAATTGTTTAGGTTTTGAGTGGTGGTTCAGCAGCATGAATGTGCTTTAGAGGCAGGGTTTTCTGTAGTGCTTATTCTCAGAATCTGCCCATGCTTGATTGTACTTGGTTCATTTTTTATTTAGAATGAAAGCTTTGCTTTCTCAGTTAAAGTCTGGGGTAGGGAAATACTGTGCCTCAAATCCCACATGGTCTGAATTACCTGGTCCCAATTAATGAAAATATTGAATGTGGTGTTAATGCCAGGAGGGCCCTGAAAGGACTTACTGAAAATTACTGACATAATCCTTTTCTAAAATAAAGCATGATTTTGATATGATTAAATAGCATGTGGAAGTGGGAAATTGAGTGTATTTTGGAAAAGCAAATGATCTGCAATGAGGGAAATAAAAATCAGGTGCCTAGTTTTGCATTACAAACCAGAAATCTTCATCTCTTACAATCCAGCCTGCAAAATCTTCAGCCTTGGAGCACTGTAGAATATTCATTTTTAGGGCAAAGCTGTACTACTGCCCTCCCTTCTCTTTCCACTCAAAGGATAGTTGGTCATTCTTAGGATTAGTTGGAGATGTTGCCTCTGAGTTTGGATGCTGAATTTGACTTTGTGTATCCTGTGATGAGATCACCATTTAGCTGATCATCTACTGGTTCTTTTTTCAGTAGTAAAAACAGCTTTTTTGTGCACCCTCCCTGCCAGATTCTTACACAGCACAGGCTGAACAGCCACGTGCTGAGATTGAACAGGTGTCTGCTTTAGTCTCTAGAATTGACATTTTCAGAGTAATAAAAGGCATCTCTTCTTTTAGTCACTGTCACTCCCCATTCTCACAGAAAGCCTTATCAAAATAACAGCAGTGCACTTGCAGTCAAACTTCTTGTCTTGTAGTCATGGCAGTAAGGATTGAATTCTTCCCTTTTGGATCTGACTCAGAATTGGCTTCAATATAGGTTGGTTTCTGAATATTGTCTGACTTAAATTTTAAAAAAAACATGGGAGCTCCGTGTCTTACAGGCTGATATAAGCATTTTTGCAGCTTAAAATTAGGGTTTGTATCAACAGACTCTTGAATACAAGAGGAAATTGAGACTAAACCAGGAAATCAAGGCCATAAGTGCCATTGTTGTGCAGTACTGCTACATGCAATAAAGGCTCTGAGATGCAAATTCTGCAGAGGTAGAATTGAGATAAACATGTTTCAGCTAGATTTAGGAATAAGATGGATAAGGATAGCTTTAGATAAAGAAGATATATAGGACTGATGTGTTTTGTATCGATTTCTTCATTTTCAGAGTCACTTGTGTGATGTGCATTATTGGCATTCCATTTCAGGTGTCTCAGAGATGGCCAAGTCTGTAGTGTTAGGAAGCAATGACATGTCAGGCATGTGACATACTTCTGAGTGGTTAATACAATGCTGCTGCTTAGGTAATGAAGCAGTAATAATGTGAAAAGCAATGCAGATGTTAACAGTTACAAAAAATGTAAATTATATTTGCCTTCTTCTACTGTGCTATTTTAGATCTGTCCTTCCAAATCTGTGATGATAGAAGAAATCAAATTGTCTCAAAGTAAAATGTGAAGTAAGGGGAAAGGATAGAAATATCTCTTTGGTGTGGGTAGACAGATACACAAATACTTAGAGATGTGTGCAGACAGTGTTTGAAATCACTAAAAATCTGAGCACCTGAGCTGCTTCATATGAATCAAGGAATGTTATGTAAAAACAGCTGCTGTTGTTACACAGTCTTTCTAGCTCTGTTTTCCTCATCAAATTAATATAGAAAAATGTGGGTTTGTATGCTGAATATGTGCACATAGTTGAGTTTCTTATTCAGCTTTTAATTAATTTAAATGAAGTTCTAAATTTGGTTCCCTGTCCAGGTTTATGCTTATGACCATTGTTTTACATGACAATCAAATTAGCATTTAGAAATTCCTTTTTCTTCATTGTTCTCAATATAAAAATATCTGCTTTAATTCTTCCTTAGTTTTTGCTTCTTTCTGACCTGAACCTGCTGTTCAGCTGTGCTGTGTGAGCCTGTGCTGAGAAGCCCTCCTTGCCTTACATGCTTAGAGCAGAGAAACACAGGCTCTACTCTTGAAGTGGTTTCACTTAATAGTGGAAGAGGAACACTTATTTTAGTTGGAGGGCAATGTGTAACAAAACTTCAGTTTTGTTTTTCAGATATATATGCAAAGAGTTTTATTCTTGTGTCATTTCTGATAGAAAAACGTATAGAATGTAACTTTCTGAATTTCCAGAAAGACTTAAACTTTTGAGCCTGATCTCTGTCAGCTTTTCTCTTTACTCCACAGTAACTGCATGTCTCCTTTTCCTCTGTATCTTGTATGTAGCAATTATTACTGTCAGAGACATAAGGTGATTAAGTTGAATTTCATATTGAGGGATACGGGCTAAAAATAAATAAACAATCTGATTTCATAATTTTCATCTTGCTAAGCTCCAGCTATCAAAAGTTGGGGTTATTTTTTTCCATTTCACCTTGCATTTGCTGACTCCCCAGTGTCACCTCCTGGCTGGGTGCTCTGTGGCAGAGCTCAGCTGCTGCTCCTGTGCAGGCACAGGTTTGTGAGTGTCAGCAAACGCCTGGCTGGGGTTCAGTGCACGGCTAATGCTCAGTCATTCATTTGTTGAAGCAGTGTTTGAACCTATCCGCTTAAACGTAAATCACTTCTCAAGCGTGAGGCACCAGAAGGTGCAATTAAAGAGGCAGTAAAATTAGATTGGGTTTAAACTGTTGCTTTTTCATAACTGAAGGATGCAAACACAAAGTTTTTCTTCCATTATGGGATAAGGTTACATGTCCAGAAATACACTGAAGTGTATTATGCTGAGAGTGCTTCCTAAAGAGAGCAAAGCAGTTGAGAATTATAGTTTTTTCAAGCTCTTAACATTTCTGATGTGTCCTTTCAGTTCTTTGATGAATATTATGAAAATGTAGAATTCGAATAAGTTAGGATCTTTTAACAGGTATTTTGTTGAAGGTTGGATAGGAATAAACTCTGTGGCCCTTCTTTGCTAGCTGAAAACCAGCATCAATGTGGTGTCCAAAAGGCTGCAAGCACCCTGACATGAAAAACAAATTCCATTAAAGAAAAGCTAAGTTGTGGTGTTAGTGAATTTGCATTGTTAAATATGAGATGTGCATGTCCTTTATGAACTGTTTATGCCCACCTCACAAAATCTGCTGCCTTTGCAGTGCTTTTCATTGCCCATCGTGGTTCATCTGGTCAAGGGCTGGTGTGGGGTGAGGAGATGTTGGGTGTTCCCAAAAGCCCATGGAAGGGCAGGCAAAGGGCCCTGAATCTGCTCTGCAGATCAAGGTCTGCTCTGCTGAGTGACCATGCCAAGAGCCAGCGTGTAAGATCTGTGATAAACACACACAAGACATAAACTGAGGGCTAAATGTACTCCAGCAGCTGTTTAATGTAATTCCTTCTTCAATAAACTGAAGAATTGGTTGAAAAGGGATGCAGCATACACTTTGTATTGGATTCTAATCAGCAAGTTAAGGCACTCAACAATTAATACTCTAGAGCTGAAAATTAATCAAAAGTGAACAGAGCTGTGTTGAAAGAAAACAGTTTATATATTGATGGCAAGAGTAGTGAGGGGTTGGGGGTTTTTTGTGGTTTTTGGTTTTGTTTGGTTTGGTTTGAGTTTGTTTGGTTTGGGTCATTTTGTTGTTGTGTTTTGTTTGGTTTTTTTTTTCCCTGGGAATCTCATATACATGGCTCTTTTAGTTTAGTGCACAAGCAAAGCACATAAATAATTCTCCTGGGTGCTTTTAAGGACAGCATCATCTCTTCCTGGATAGTTCTGCCTAAAATAGCTTTATCTACACTGGATTTTGGTGCTCCAGGAGCCCTGGAAGCATAGGATATTTGATCCTTATGAGTCTTAACTACCTGCCAGATCTTAAGTTAATCCAAAAGGTTTTATTCCTGCAGCTGGGTCAGGATATGGCTTTTCTTGGCAGAATTTTTTGTGCGTTTCGGGGTTTTGTTATTGTTAATTTTTTTTATTTTCTGTGTTGCACTGGGGTGTTCATACACTCAGTTATGCTGTTGACTGTATACTACAGTTTGAGCTTTCAAATATCCTCAGCAGATTTTTTCTTTCTAGAATGTTGCTATTTACAATATTCCTTTGAAGTTACTTGAGTTGGCTTTTGACAGTTTAATATGTTTTGTAGAAGTGTAACTTTAATTATCATTCTTCCAAATTTGTCTGTACTTAAAAATCTGTAACCCCAGAGTTCCATACCTTCGTGAGGTTGTTCAATCTCACTTTTAATTTTCATCTTGATGTATTATAAATTTTACCTAGCAGGTAATAGGAGAAGGGAGTACTTCAGGCACAGTGCACCTGCTGACCTGTGTTGGTGTAAGCAGCATGTATTTCAGTCAAGTCATGTGACAAATTACTATTGATTCATCTCTTTCTAAAGAAAAAAACCAATCTGACTTCAAAGAAATGTCAGTATTACAATTTACAATTCCATGTAAAGGTAATAGTTCATTCTGAAAAAATGCAAGATTTTCATTTAGATACCAATAGAAAATTGAAGACAGTATTAGTTAATGTGCAAGAGTTGCTAAAAATATAATAAATGGAGAAGGCAGATCCTTATTTCTAAGTCACACTTTTCAAAGAGATTTTATTATGTGAAAGTGGCAACTATTGCTTTTATATATGCTTATATTCATATATGCTTACATTTCCCTTCCTTCCCCCTCAATGTCTCACACAGATTGGGAGAGTCAGGATTGCTAGCAGATTTCTTGTTAGTGATAAGTGGTGACACTTCCTTTGTGTTCATTAAAGGCTTTCTTCTGATGGAGATAAATAGATAAATGACATGCTTGGGGTTACCAGGAAGATGTGATTTCATCATTCAGTAAACAAGCTTTGAAACAGTGTTCTTAATTTACAAGAAAGTTATGATCACGCCGGCTCTGACAAAGAGAAAGGTTTATTCCAATGCCTGAAGCTCTGGTGCTGGAGTCACTTGAACATTGTGCCTTGCTGTCAGCCATTTCAGCTGGATTTTGGTAAATAACAAATTTCTAAATTCTGGAAATAATCTCCATTATTCACATAAAAGCACATTGCATAATTTGTCTGAACACAGAAACATAATGTGCATAGGGTAGAAGACTGATTCTTGCTGGAGACTGTATGTGTTCAGAGGACCCCACATGCTTGTGCCAGCAAAATTTACACCCTTATGTCATCAGTAGCCAAGGTGGGGGCTCTCAGCTCATCTCTTCCTCTTTCTCCTCCTATTAGAGGCACCACAAATAGGTATCTGCAGTTGCAAAATGTGGGTATTCAAGAATGAACTGAGTGAGGAGTTAACCTTATGTAACTTCAAGATTGGCTTTTGAGGTCAGAGTGTTGTACTGGATGACCTCAAGAGGTCCCTTTCAAACTTAATTGTTCTACAAGTCTGTATTAATAATCTCCCTGTGACATGGAAAGGAGATAATTAATTTGTGTGAGACCTGTAATTTCTTTCCTGAAACCCTAATAATCTTGACCCAAGTATAGGCACTTCTATTACTGAGCTTTTTGATACCATTTTTGGAACTTTTCATCTATTCAGAACCCAGATCATTCCTTGGTCCATTGTAACTGATGCAGGTTATTCCAGCAGTGTGAGTAGAAAATGAGGATAGACCCACCATTCTGAAATAAATCCCAAATTTAGAGTATTTTCCCAGCACTGATCTTTAAAAGACCATCAAAAAATCTCATCTGATCACTAAGTGCTGTGCTGCACATGAGACAGCAGTGCTCCAACTTCTGTTTTAGTCAAACATTAAACTGTATGAGGATGCCAGATGATAAACTGCTGTTCTTTTCCTAGATCCACAGGCTTAAAAGCAGCAGTGTTATGGAGCCTGTTGCTATTTGTAACAAAAGGTTCACTGCCTCAGAATGTGATGCCGGTTCCATACATAAACAGAATTAAAAATGCTAGAAATCACTCTAAGTAAGTAATTAACCAGCTGTAAATGTTCCCGTCCCTCCCACGTTGTACTGGGGAGAATCAGCTGATCTTTGTGTGCATGGCACATCTTTAGTACACGTGCAAGGTACGAGGGAAGGTCAGCAGTGATAATTGCTTTACAGACTGGCAGCCTGCCAGCACTGGATCAGAATTTTAGCCTCGGAATGTTTTGTGTGAATTTGCAATGGAGAGTTCTGTGCTGTGCTTCACAGTTGCACAAGACTAACACACTGTTTCCTTCATTGGCTTTTCCTTCTGTGCCAGAGATGTTACTTTACATACCTGGTCTAAGAGGATTATGGCAAAGATTGCTAATTTCTTGTTATTTATCCAGCAATAACAAGACAGCTGGTGAATTCTCCTGTTGGTGTCCCATCTGACATGGATGGCCACGTGTACTTTTGGGATGTGTTACTGAAAAGACAAATAGGTCTGTGGGAAATCAAGCCAAAATGTTCTGCCTATGTTCTTTTCTCTTGCATTAGGAAGGTTTTCCTAGCTGTCAGGATTTGGTGTGGCTCTTCAGAACATGTTTTATGGTTTCTTTGTTATTCATAGCAATTTCTTTCCATTGAAATGAGTAGCTATGGTTACTGGATGGCTACTGCAGCCCCATGCAGGGAGGCTGTGAGAGGGGTTAATTGTTGTCTGATGTATGTTTTCAAACTGTTGTAAGAACTCTCCAGCATCTAGTCTGAGCTCTAATTTCTTGGGACAATAAAATTTGATCGCCTAAGTTCCATAAGCCTGCCTGAAACAGAATTTGGTAAAAGATGAGGTTTTAATAATGATGTTAAGTCCTTTGTGAAGAAGCATATATTCTCTTTCCATATTTCATTCCCTTGACAAAAGGAAGTTGTTTTAGTAAACCCTGTCACAGTTGCAGGTTACCATGAGAAATTGAAAACTTGCTCAAAATAAATGCAGTAGTGGTTAGACTACAGTGGGCCAGAGTGTTTGGGAGAACTCAGATTTGTCTGATGGGGAAAGGACTTGAGAGAAAACTGAATTAACAGTGCCCATAAGACATTTCTCACTTCTTTTAAGCTTAAATTATAAAATTGAATTTAAATTGTTAGGCCCTTGTTCATCATAATCTAAAGCCAAACAGCTGTCATGCATCCTGTATGCAAAGGGTTTAGAATCAATCCTGTGAACTCTTGTGTTCTGTCTTATATTTTGCCTACAGAGCCAGCAGATTGATTTTAAAAGAAAATCAGGAATATTATGTATACCACTAGGGCTCCTCTGCATTCCTTTGTGAGCAAAGCAGCAACAAACATCAGCATCCACATGGGGTGCCTGATAACACCAGATATTTTCCAGGATTAATCATGTCCTGCCATGGGGAGTGCAAGGCTGCTGTTCTGTGCCACACAGTTCTGTTGCTCCTGGTGCAAGGTGGCATGACATGGAAACAGGGTGTATCAGACTGACAATACCATGCCAGAGCACCTTGTTGGAGCTGCAGGAGTCCACATTTAAATCAAGCAAGTCATTAAGCTATTACACATTATATGATCAGCTAATAATTTCAGTGAATTTTGTATTTTTATAGTGTGCATATACAAAACTCACAATAATCTAATTGCTTTTATGTTGTTTTTATACATATTTCTGATTTTCATTGAAAAAAATTTTGAGTAATTAGCATATATAATTACATTCTTGTTCATTGATTACTAGCTAGAAAACAGCAAAAGTAAACAATGAGATTTCTCCTAATGACTTATCTGTTGATTTATTGGTAATCAGCAAAGCAAATATTTAAAAGATTAATGGTTGATAAATAACCTATTATAATGTATCAATTGATATGTAGTGTTTTGCTGCAGGCTGCCTGATCAATGCCCTCACTGTACATTTAGTTTTTTAAACACATAGATGATGATAAGGTAAGAAATTGAGGAAAGGAGATGCACACATGCTGAAGGGACATAAATAAACTTGAGTTCAAGGGAGGGATGACTATTCAGAAGCAGAACATACTGGATGTGGGACATTTTGTCAAAGGTAACAGTTACAGCAGTTACTGACCACAAAAGCTGCATGGGACAAATAATAGAAGAGATTTTTATGGTGTTAAAAAAATCTTCCCATTAACTGAACACAATATGCAGGAGCAAACATATGGATTGGTCTCATTAAGAACAAAGACATTTGTTTGAGATAAGCCTCAAAGGGAAGAAGAGAAGTGGCACTTCACTTTGGGAAAGACAAAAGAATAATGAGGTTAAATTAGAGCAACATCACATTATCACACTGGTGGAGTTCGGACAGAGTACAATAATCGCACCCTGTGTGGGAAGAAAAAGAAAAAGGATTGAGTGTTACAGGCACAATAAAGTTTTGGTTGGTTGGTTTTCTGTGCTGGAAAGCTTTTTCCAGTTTGTTTGGTGCTGTCATTCTGTGCAGTTTGGGCACTCCTGGTTCCACAGTCAAGGCTGTTGTACAGAATATCCAGAAGAAATCCTGAGCATTGAGTGTAATGTTTCTCTTGCTCCTCTCATGAATTTGCTTTTCTTTTCCTTTTTCAAACGCGTTGGTTGTCAAAGCCTTTATTTAATCTTTGGTCCTGGTTCTTGGAGCTGAATGGTGTTTTACCCTGCTCTGTTTTTTAGTTGCAGTTACCCTGCTCTGTTTTTTCGTTGCAGTAACTTGGGGATGTTGGTAACTTGTGTGTTACTGTTGTGGCAGAAATCCTGTTTCTGTGCCTGACTGAAGGCACCTCACTGCAGTGTTCACACACTGTGTAGGGAGTGAGAGTGCCTGGAGCAGTCTTTAAGTGGCATCTTTAACATGGAGCACAGAAAAAAGCACTTGCATGTTGCCATCTGAATTTCCACTGGTGCTAACTCTGTGTGACTTGGTTATCCTGATATTAGTAAAAAAAAAACAGGGAGAAGAAGTAATAAAATGAAAATATAAAAGAAGTTCCTGTGTTGGCTTTGTCTCCTTCCCTTCAGCAGGTCTGTGAGTGCTGTTAGATACTTGCAGGGGCACAGCAAGAGAGGTTTGCTATGTCTGATGTTAGATAGAATTTCTCAGCCAGGTAGGCTTGTGTTTTTCACATTGATCCCTGAGTCAAGCAGACAGGTTCTCTTTATCATCCTCTGGTTAAAACAAATAAATTAGTCGCAGCTTTTCCTTCACTGTATTTTTTAGCTCCCTTGTCAACAAGTCTGGGTATCTTATGTGCTGTGTTCCTTTCTTTTGCTGAACTCTCCAGTTCACTTCTTCCTCTCCTGCTCCCCCACCGTTGTATTCCCCTGCATCTTAAATAGTTCATTTAAGAAGTAGCAGACTTACAGAGGAATTTTAATATGATCTCCCATTATGGAGATTTCAATCTGTTCCACAATCACGATTCAATCTGTTAGCTAGATAAGAGTTTAAGAAATTTTTTAGGCTTTGAGAACTTTGTAACAAAATGAAGCAGTTTAATATGCAGTTAGCAATAAAGTATAATATTTACACTAATGTAATGCCAAGGGAAGATATTGCTCAAATTGAGATAATAATTTAAAGGAATCAAAGATACAAGTTAAAAATTAAAACCAAATCAGTTATATTTAAGCCTTTTAAGAAATACATGCCTTTAATATTAAAAAGAAAAGAGGGGAATGGAGGAAGAGAAATTAATTCTTTTAGTTCCTGAGTGTCCTGTGATGTGCAAAATCTCTTTCCTGTACCTGGGATACATGATGCAATATTATAATGCAAAGTGCTGCAATATCATGCTGCATACAGTAGGACTAGTCTGTGCAAAATGGGGCAAAAATGACACCTGTGCTCCAGTATAGTGCTAGTATGGCATCTACTACCTGGCCTGTGACCATTAGGAATGATAAAACTGATTGTATTCATTCA
>VZTT01027190.1:52405-72146 GCA_013400855.1 Buphagus erythrorhynchus | reverse complement strand
TAGTTGTGACACTACTAGCAGTTTGTCATTAATACTTCTCCTAATGAAAGTATTAGATTTAGTGTTTACAAAGAGAATTTCGTCCTGGGGGAGCCTTCCCATTATCAATTCACATTCTTTTTATTATGCTTCTAACAAATCCTTGCCATGCTAACTATGTAATAGACCTGAGATTAAAATCAAGTAGTCTCATCTCTTGTGCTACTCCTTAATTTGGGAAAAATAAGAAGGAGCCACAACAAGGCAGTAGAACTTCAGAGCAGATCCAGTGAAGTACCTGGTGCTCCATGTTGCCTTCCCAGTGTAAGCTTTGTGCAGTTGGGCCCATGTCTTTCCCTGGTTTACAGCTTTGAACGTGTTTAATAGTACATTTGGCCATTTTTGAGTGTAAGACATTCTAAATTTGAGTTTTTGTTCAACTATGTGACGAAATCAAATAGCATGGGTGCAGAAATAATATTATGTGCATCCTTTGAAAATTTGATGTAACAAGATAAGTTATTTGCTGTCTATTGTTGTAGGAAGTCTCATTTCTTCCAGGATATTGTTGTTTTTTTTTGTCTCAGCACATATATGTGTATGTGCATATATATTTGTGAAGTAAAAGTGATCATTATGGAATAGTGAGATATTAATGTCAAAATATTATTAGGATAAATTATGAAGTTAATAAGCAACACAGCACTAAAAGGATAGAAGTGGTCAGATCTCTTTGTTCTGCCATGGGATGGTTTTGCACCCTTGACTTAGTCTTTTTTCTTGTTTATACAAAACTAAGGTAGTAACTTTACTACATACTAGAGGGATGCAGAAATAGCAGCACTCAAAAGACTAAGATAGAAACCCCCTCAGTACCTTTTAAACTAAAATACTATTCTACTGCAAATCTTCAGCTGAAGAGAGGAAAAACAGTTTTCTTTTTTAAATGAGAGAAAAAGAACAATTTTCCTTCCTGGGTAGAGTTGGTTGGAAAGCTATAAAACCTCATCAGTTGGATGAACTTTATGCTTTTGAGTAATACTGTACAATTCCTTTATTCCAGTGCATTTGCAAGAGCTGCGACTAAAGGGCAAAATCAATACTTCTATCTAGCATTAATTTGTTAATAATTGTGTGGAAATACTAATTAAATCCAGTCTAAATAGCTTATTTTTCATTTTGCACACATCTGTCCCTTAGTGGGTTTTCTTAAGGCTCCTGGCGCACAGCGTGAGTGAGTTCTGTGTGTGTCAGCAGAGCAGCGACCTCATCACTGGTGTGAAACTGAGTAATTGTTGATTTGTTTATAGAACGTGTTCCTGTTTGCAGGTTTTCTGGCAGATATATGTTGGCCTTGTTATACTTTGACCATAAAACCCCAGATAATTGTTAGGCAATGAGAAAACTACAAATAATATGGATCCCACCACACACACACACAAAGCAGCTGCTGTAATATGGTTCTGTGAGTGCTATTGTGTCGTGTCCTTGACCCACAGGAAACAACTTCAGTGTATTTGACATTGGATTGACTCCTAGCTTTCATCATCCAACCAATAATTGCCTTTCAGACACTCATGTTTTAGTTTGCATTACCTTGAGCTTTCTGACTCTTGGAGAAGAATGGGATGGGAAGCTGGGCTATGGAGAGCTATCCGTGCATTATGGATATCCTTGTGTTGGGGGTGTTTATCTGTGAGAGGTCACAAATGCAGTGCCAGCAGACTTAAATCAGAAGTTGTGCCATAAACTTACGGCTCCCAGACAAGCCATGTTCATTGCAGTCCATTTTGGAAGCATCTTCCTACATTTAGACTTTTTAACATGCCTTACTGGCATGGCAGAACATGCTGTATTTTGCAGAAAAGCTGCACCTGATGTCCTCTGACAGAAACTTACAGTAAAGGAGAATTTCAGGTTTCTGAGATGAGGAAAACAGGTTACACCAAAGACAAATAGCAAATGGATCTGGTATGTACAGACTTTCCTTTCCAATCATGCCATGTCTCTTTAATTTTGACCAGCATTAGCAAGACTAAATTATGCAGTGTAGCAATTAGTTTAAAAATAATAAAAATAATGAAAAATCAGCAATTTCTCTCTTGAAAATCAGGTTTGAGACATTCTTTACAAGAATGGGAGTGGTTACATTTATTCAGTGGTGGTTTGCAGAGGCATCTGGAGGAACACCACATTCTTCCTTCCAAGTTTCAGAGGATTTTGTGTGAGCAAAGCACTCACATGGTATAACTTTAATTTACTTCAGTCAGCTTTACAGATACAGAGTGAGATATCTAAGTCTCAGGGGTGGTAAATATCTGTAGAAATATGGCAAAGATAATTTATTGTTGTATCTTAATTAAAACTATAATTAACAAATAAACATTTTGCTAATAACATGCTAACAAATTTTCTGAAAGGTAATATAATCACAGACTTGATTCCTGTTTTTCATTTACAGTCATGTGTTTCCATTGGCATAGATTAAAAGACTTGTAGGTTTGGGTTTGAGTTTTTTACTTAATAATATCACAGTTAGACTCTGGACCAGAATTTCTAATTAAAGATCTGAAAGTTTCTTGGACCTGGAGAAGCTGTTGGGTTTTTTGCTCTCCAGTATGTGTTCTGAATGAGTAGTAAATGTTCTGTCTGCAGCCTAAAGTCAGAATGCAGCCTTTTAACATACTTTGAACAGAAATAAAAGGAATGGGTATCTGTTCTGCACTACCGTAACAGTAGGAAATATAAAAATAAAATATTTCTAAGTGGCTCAGTCAACTGACAATTGGAAATTAGCAGTCCTTTATTAAAATGGAAGGGGGTGTATTCTAAGATATTTTTACATAAATCATATTTTGAAACAGTAGAAGACTTGGATGAAATGGTGCATTTGTACACTGGCTGCAAAAACAAGTTGGTAAATCAGATTTTTTTTCAGAGAACAGTATTATCTGATTTTTACAGATGATTCAGTTTTAAAAATACGATTGTTCAATTAAGCCACTTAGAACTGTTTATTTTGAAAATCTTTTACATGTGTAAATGGCTTTGTGATTCTAAGTAAATTAGAGCTCTGGGAATGTAATGCATATTTATTAAATGTTTTGGCCTGTAGAAAATGTTTTCAAAGGCATTGTTCTCCCACAACATTCTGAAAGTACACGCCAATAAAAAGAGCATCAGCCTCTGACTGTGTGAAGCTAAGAAAAGAAGTGACCTGGAGGAATTAGGAGAGGTGATAGAAGGACGTATTTTGGCTGGCAAAGTCAGGGCTTCATGTTTAATTTACAAAAACATTAAACTTTTCATGTTTAATTGAAAGGAACAGTAGAATGTTGGGATTTATAATCCCAGTGATGCTATGTCAGAGCTACACGATGGTGGCACGGCTGCTGTTCAGGCTGCAGATGTATAGAAACATTTTACTAAAAATGCCCTTTTTTTGTTTCTGAGGGGGGAAAAAAAGGGGAAAACAGCTAAGGCAGCAACAACAAAAACAACACATTAGGCATGCACTACTAGTCTAGCTAATTCTAGCAGTGCTATTAGCAGACATTTAGGCAAATCTATTAACATTTAGCATCAGCAGAAATGCATTCCGACTTTTCCTCTTTCTGGCAAAATATGCATGGCCATTCAAGGGAGAAAAAGGATATTGGAGCTGTTTCTTAGGTAGTACAGCCTAAATGGGGAAAGAAAGTTTAGGAAATTCTGGCTTTGAAAAAGAAACTAGACTCAGAGCTGTTACTTTAAAAGGGAGTGAGATGTCCTAAGAATAATGCTGATCAAGTGTCTGGTTGGGTGTTCTGTGCATCACCTCTGGCTTTAATTTTTAAACAGGTTTCAGCTTTTCTATCTAAGTCTTCATTTTTTTTTGCACTTGGAATTTGGGAGTACTTTTTCCAGGTATATACAAAGTTGTGTTTTTTAACTGCATCCATTGTGCAGTTCAAGTTAAAAATATTTTTTTAAAAGTTCATTTTCTAAGATATACTAGACAACCATACAGCAGGACAGGCTGAATTGGTAGCTGCAGTAATTGTCTTATTTTTGACAGTCACAAAGGGCAAATGCTTTATTATAAGTAATAAAAATCTATAAAGTACACATATTATAATGTGATGCTGTAAACAGGAAAATTCTTCCTAATGCTAGTGGAGGTATTTTGTGGATTGACTGGCATGAAAAATTATATGACAGAAAATTCCTCTTAAACTTTACATTTAAAGGAAAATATTTTGAAAAAAGAAATTGTCATGAATTCTAAGTACTAAAGTATTTTTTTAAGGGCTGAAGTGTGTATCTTTTAGGCAAGGACAACATTTTTTAAATGGCTGGCTGTGAAGCCCTTATAAATTTATCATAACTGATACTACATTTCCTGTTGAAAAAGAAAACAAGCAAATCATCATTATTCAACTGTTGCTGCTTTTAATAATTTCAGTTTGCATTTTGTTGGTTATCTTGTTCTTTGAGCTACACAAGTAGCCACCTGACATCAGGAAGGAGAATTTGTGAGCCAAAAGAGAAGAGTCCCTGTGTGTACTGAGTTATTACAGATGCTTCTGTTTCCTGCTTTCCCTGCTCCTCTCCTCAGTGGCTGGAACTGGTGTTAATTCAGTGTGACCTCTTGGTCTTTTGGAGACCCCAGAGCTCCCAGGGACATCCATAAATCTTGGTGCCAGCTCAGGCCCTTTCATTTTTTTCCAGCTGTGTAGAGCATGAATTTGCCAAGAAAAGATTTCTAACCAAGTGTAGCATGATTTTTTTTTCCTACAGTGAGAGTACTCTATATTAATTTCTGCTATTTTTCTCTGTCTCCTACTCCAATATATGGGCAGGCCTGATTTTCCTCTTCATTTCAGTTCTTTTTATGGAGTGTAATTGGTGGAGGTGCAGCAAATGAAATACCAAGTCTTGTCTGGGTTTTTATTACACTGATTTAGGACCAGGTTGTGTTGTAGGACTATGCTGTTAGAATGTCTGGGGTCTACTATAGCAGAAAGTCATGGATTTTGACTGATTTTACAACTCTACACTTTTGTTTTGTCCTTTTCACCTTCACCACTGTGGTTTGCAAGTCTTTCCCCCACCCAAGACTCCTTTGCATCCTTCAGCCCCAGGTGAAGTTTTATGATCAGAGTAACCCAGGTGTGACAGCTGTCACCTGGGGGTCCCCTGGCCAGGAAAGGGGGATCCCTTTGGTGCTCTGGCACCATCTCCCTCCCTCCTGCTGCCTGGCCCCCTCCCACCCCTCCAGGCTCAGACTGGGACCCAGCTGCAGGAGGAAGGGCTGGACCCATGGGGAAAAGAGCAGAAGCTCAGGGATGTGCTTGTGAGCCCATGGGGGTCTGGAATGCCCTGCAGCCCCTGGAGGGTCTTTGGCAGCTGGGAGGGGAGGAACTGCAGTGTCTGAGCTGAGGTAAGGGGCTGTGCACTCCTGCTTCTGCATTCACTGACTGCTCTCCAGATGAGTCCTTTGCTTAGGTCCTTATTCACCTTTTTAAACTTCTATTATTAAAATTCTGTGTGACTTATAGGTATAAGATGCTGTAGCCATTCTTATTTTTTTCAGTAAATATACTGCTTTTGCTTGTTTAGCTATTCAATTCCTCAAGCCATTGCTTTGTTCTATAATTTTTTAATGGGTTCTTCTCTTTCAGTGAGAAAGACAAGAATCACATTTATATGAACCAGATAGTTTGTTACACTAACACATATTTTGTACTTAACAAGTACAGATTTAAGTGATTATTTATGAGACATGTGAGAATAAATTCTTTCTCTGCTTGTCTCTTGAGACTGAAATTCATGATTCTGAATTTTTCTACATCTAACAGCTAATGATTTAATTTGTATTGGTGGCAGTTTAAATCCTGTCACTGCTCAAATGGCATTGACTGCTGCTAGAAAAATACACAACCATCAAATTATCCCAGATTGTTGTTTTTAAAAAAAAAGTAAATATTCAAATACTTATTTCTCAATTAGATAATCAATCTTGTAAAGTGAACTGTTTAAATGTAAAAAAAAAAAGAGTAAATAAATTATTCTTCTACAGAATCCTTCAATGTATCTCAAAAGTCAAATTCAGTCTGCATTGCTAAGGTTCTATTTCTGAGTTTCAGAGGATTTGGGACCTTTTAAGCTGTCTTAAATTTTATCTGCTACCTTTTGACACATTTTGGAAAGGCATAATGAACTTCTGTTGAAGGCAGCAGAATCTGCAAGTGTTCAGCAGTGTCAAGCATGATGCCAGAAAGAGTGCAAAGTCTTCTAAGTGATCATAACAAAAGTTGATCTAGAAGTCCCCCCAAAGTTTTCTGAACCTTTTTTTTAATGTGTATTTCACAGAGAAGCTGATTTTCTTCCAGCACATGGTAATGTATTTCAGGGATTGTTCTGACACCATCATAGAGACCCCAGAAGTTGAAGCCCACCTTAGAGCACAGAATGAAGTTATTGCTAATTTTAAAACGTTTGAAGAGGAGGAGATTTTGGAGGAAAATCCTCATTCTGTGAGGAAGCAGTGCCTGCAGTCCTCCCTCCCCACCCAGTTAAGCCTCTGCATTTGGGGTGATGGTGGGCAGAGACAGCAGCAGCTGGAGTTACAACATCATCATTGCTCTCAGCTGCTCACCTGAGCCTGCTTCTTGTTCTACAGCCAAAAAAAAAACTAAAACAGTAATTTTCCTCTGTAAGATCTCAATGTATAAAATTTTAACCTCATGGAAAGTGTGAGGTGTGGATTGATTCTGTTGTTCCATCAGGACAAAGCAGACACAGAGGGTGGTGGTCCCCTGTGTTGTACCTGTTCCTTTGGGGTGCCCAGGCCTGGCAGTGCTGGGGACAATGCCCTCAGCAAGGGGCTGTGACTCCCTGAGCCCCAAATCCCCTGGGCAGCAGGACCAGATGAGGGTCCCTTCCCATGGAATAATCCAGTCTGTCAGTGTTCCTTCTTTTTGGGTCACCTTGCTCACAGTGACAAGGCAATGTCTCACCTGTCCTATCTCCTGGTTTAAATTGCTGACCAGAAGCAACAAGAATGAGCAGGGCAATGCAGAAAGGCATCCTTAATTACTTGTAGGTTGGGGAAAAGCTGTGAATGGGCTTGTTCCAGGAAAATGTGGCGAATTTTCACCTGTTTGTGTAGATATTTAAATTGGAATGCTGCTCTGTTATAGGCTTTGGAGGCTGATGGAACAAACTGAGCTTTGACTTACATGAGAGGCAAACTCTGGCTGAATGTTACCAATCTAAATATCAGAACAGTTCTGCAATCACAGCTGTCAGCTTTTCCTCAGTGATGTACCTGTACTATTAAACAAAATATCATTGTAATAATAAAGCCTCTTTTCTGCCTGCTGACTGCTGTCCTGCTCTATGGTGGTGGCAGAAGTTAAATATGCATGGCTAACTTTTAATAATACTGGGCAAGGAATAAGCTGGATACTACAAACTTTTTCTGTTCTAATAATTTCTGTAGCTAGGAAGGCCATAGCTATTGATGTAGTTGTTAATTACTTTGGGGTTTTTAAACCCATATCAGGGGTATAGTTACTTTAACAAATCTTAATCAAGTCTTTTAGTGACAATATTGCATTTTAAAAGTAGTAGTTACTGGTTGCAGCATGACTTCGTTAGCAGGAAAATCACTCCTTGGTGATTAACATCTATTCACATCTTGGAATGCATTATAGGCTCTAAATTATCATAGAAATTAATGCAATCTTCTTAAAAGGGTTTAAAATATGGTAATAGATACAGCATACCAGCACCTGCAGCTCAAGGTTCCAAAGTTATTTAAGTTGGATGTAATTATATTTATTTTGCAAGCATCTAAATGAAGGGATAATAAGACACAGAGTTTAATAAAAAAATTGAAAATATTGGCACTCAATTAGAGGTCAAGACTTTTTTAAAAACTCTCTTTTGTTCAACCAAAATACTGCTATTCCTGATGCATATGAAACACTGTCCATTTTAAAGTTTGAAACCTATGGCAGAATTGTGACATTCCTTGTACTGACTCCATAATAGTGAATTCAGTCACCTGGGCTTCTTGTGATTTTCACCATTAAATCAAGGAGGAAAAATTATTACACAAGTTTAGTTTTTCAAGGCTGCTGCTTCTCACCTGTGCACCGTGCTCATATTTTTTTTCAAGGATCATTTGCAGATTAATTTTCCAGCAGTCTAAAATAACAGGATGTATGAAAAACGAAGTGGGGCAGTTGCTTGAAACTCAGCTTCTAGTTTCTCCTGTTGAAGTAGCAGGGAGCAAACAGTGGTACCTGAAAATGAGCAGGTAAAATTAACCTGGGGCTGATGTTCTGTAGAGATGTGGTAGATGGATGCATAAGTAACTTGACTTCAGCTCCCATTCTGCAATTAAATTAACAGAGCTAGCCAAGAAATAATAGTGAGGGTTTTTTTGCAAAAGCCTATAATCATTTCCTGGTGTAAAAGAAAAAAAATACATATATATATATATGTGTGTGTGTTTCTGTTAAATATCTGTGGCATAATAAGTACATATCTCTCTCTAGATGTTTCATTGAGTGAATCCCTGCCTATCTTTAAGATAACAAGAAGACATGCTGACATTTGATGGCAGTGTTCATTGTGCATAAAGGGGAGCGTGTACAGCACATTAAGTGCAGAGTTGGAATGCCAAGAGAGATTTACAGATAACAGAAATTAGCAGAAAATGCTTGGTATTACCAGTAGAGAAAAGCTGTATTTTAAATGACAGCCAGATGCTTGTTTACTGTGATTATAATGTAATGGTAATACTCTGTTCTGTGGGCATGGCCACCACTGAGGGTGTGGGGACTTTGGGGACACTTCAACCCCAGCCTATTTCCTGTTATTTTTACTTTTTCTGAACTAAAATGATGAACTCCTGCTCACAGTGCCAACCAGTAAGAAGTAATAGAAAAATGGTAGCTCTTTAATGGCAGGTTTTGGCTTTTGGTGGAAGGAGTGTTGGTGTTTGTGTGTTTTGCTAGATGTAGTACAGAAAAGTAAAATCTTTGCAGTATCATTAGATTTCCATCCATAAGTACTTCTGTTTCAATTTTCTCAACATTTCCTTTAGCACTAGAGGCTTTTAAGCATCTGTTGATATTGTATGATGATCTTAATGAGATAGAAAAACAAGTGTTTTCTGCATAGGAATGAGTTCAGAATATTTCTGTCCCATTTGGAATGAAGTTTGAATTACAATGTAGTCCTTATGTAGATATCTTTGTCCAGCTGTAACACTTAAGATCTACTTTAGCAATAAGTTTGAGATTAAAAGTGAAAGAAGTAAAGGAGAAACAGGAATAAAAATGAAGGGATTAAAAAATACCAACACACCACATCCTACAACAAAACAAAAATAAGGAAGGTCAATAAAAAGTCTAATTACTAATTCATTCAGAAATTGAAGTAAATTTTTTTTAAGTGAAATGGCTAAAGCCAATAACTACCAGTTCATTAGGGCAATTTTACTAGTATTTGTATATATTTTAATTTGTTTTAACCTTTCCCTTGTGTGAAGCTATTAAAAAATTAAGGGAGAGAATATTTAGAGATAGAGATTTATTTTAGCTCATGGTTTGCACCATTTTAATGAGGCCAAAGCAATAAAGACTCTCAACAGATCCTGAGGTCTGGATGATGAATGGCTCTCTTCCACTGATGAATCATTCTGTCGTGTTTCAATCTTTGGGTTGCTGTTTAAATCTGAAAATATGAATTTCTACAGTTAGGAACTATTCTCGAATGATTTGCTCTTTCTCAGGAATATGTGTGCAAATGTATTTGAATAAAAATCAAAGAAGTTTTTCTTCTTGTCAGGAGGAAGGTTGAAGTGTCTGGATTAGAGGAAATGTTTTTAAGGTGTCATTGATTTGGAAATAAATAAATAAAACATATACACATGTGTGTTCAAATACGTTTTCTCGGGTAGTTCAGGCATGTCTCCAGAAAATTGATCATTAATCATATGTAGTAAAGTTACAATGAGAACTTAGCAATTTGCAGCTGTGCTATTTGCCTAATGCAAGGTTAAACATGTGGTGGATAAGTAAGTGCTAGTTTTAGTGAAGTGTGGATAGTAATTATCACCAATTGATCTTTCCTTAATGGCTTCATTTGTTATTTGTTTTACTTGATTTGGTAGAAATCTATTGTGAATCAAGCTCATAATTGAAAGATGATGCTTAGGATTTATCATTTCATGATTCTCAAGATTTCTTATTTTAGGCCATAATTTTTCCATTTTGGTCCATTTTATTGCCTTGAAAAATATGTGAAATAGCAATCTGAAAGTGGGCAAACAGTGATACCTCTAGTTCACATCCACATATGCATTAAAGTTTCTATAGTGAGCTGCAGGATCCAAAAATAGAATTGGTAAAGACATGTATGATTGCTGAGTGTATTCCTAAGGGAAAATGAAGTTGCTCAAGAAAGAAATATCCCTCCTCTTCCACTTAGGAGCACTGAGAGAAACAAATCCCATGTAGTTATCTTCCCTTCACTCACAATTCACATATCATTCACAAGGGAAAAAGCACCATCAAAATAAAATAAGTATTACTTTCTGTGACATACAACTACATTGTTGGTCTGAAAGTTTTATTAACAACTAACATTTATATATTTTTATGATACTTTTAAAATAGTGAATTATGAACGATTGAAAATACCCTCCAGCTTAATTGAGAACCATTATGTCTAGTAATTGCCAGTGATTTCAGAAACAGCCGTTGTTCTCTGGCCTATTAACATAATTTGAATTTTTTATTGCACTTCATAATTATCTGTTGGAGTTAAAAAACAGGCCCATTTACTGAAGTGTTTAAGAACAAAAGCCCCAAATGGGCTGGGTTGTGATGTATTATTTCTATTAACCAACCTTGCTGGAACCGTTTTGTACCTTAGTTTTTGATGGGGTCATGGCTTCTGATAGAAGAGGAGGGTGGATTCTCTAGTTTTCATTTCACTAAGTGTAGGTAAAAAGGCATCTTTTAAAATTGTCTTTGACTCTTATCTTACATACCTACTCCATTTAGTCCTCAATCCCACTTTTATATGATCTCCATGATAGCTGAGAGAAGCATTATTTCAGCCCTACACACTTAACAAATTTCATCTGTTCGTCGTGGCAAGTTAGCAAGGACAGAATAAACTTGGCCTCTTCTTAGTTCATAATAGTTTTAGATCAAGACTTTTTTTCAGATCTGTGATTTGCAGTGAAAACAACGTCCTTATCTATCACCCTTCTATATACTGCAATAAAATATATCATTGAAACCTGCTGTGTTATTACTGGTTTTCCCAACACATGATAACATACAGCATGCTCCCATTTGTGATTGTAAAAACCTGCACTGACAGGAAGATCTCCTAGTTGTTCCTACATCTGTCAGCATTCTTTGTAGAAATCGTTTTAAGCAGGTTTTTCTTTCTTGAGCATTTAGACCTCAAGCCTTCAGGTAATCTTCTCAATTAGTCCCTGGGGCTGTAAAAAGACAGGAAAGTGAAGTTCTCTTAGCAGCTAAAACTGCAAGTTCTTGTTAAAATTAAGGCAATCTGGTATTGGAGGGGGAAAAAAAGAGGGTAGGAACAGAAAAAAGTCCTGGAGTTTTGTCTAATGGTAAGGATAGTGAAATATGTGATCACCCTTTCAGAGAGAATCGTAACTAACTCTGTAACCCTCTGGCTGTGAACACTGCTTCCCTCTATATTGAGCCTCTCTGTCTTACTTACTTCATCTACGTTCCCCTAAAATCCATCAAACCTTGTATTCAGCCTTTGTAGGGCCCCAGTGGAAAGTCTGAGATTTGGAGGATAGAGGACAAGGGGCTGTGCAGAGGGGACAGGCTGTGAATTGCTCTGACCTGAGCCAGTTGCTTATTCAGGGCATTCAGTTAATAAATAACTCCACCCATCACCCGTTGCTTCCTCCTGTGGCAGAATCATCTCATATTGCCTTTTATATTCATAGTCAGAAAGCACATACCAGAAAATTGGTACAACATGTTGGGGAAAAATCCTACTGATGAAAAGACAGGCTTTGCTGTGAGCCAAGAGAAACACTTCCTAAGCAGGTGTAGGGGGTTGTTTGTTGTGGTTGAGTTTATTTTGTAGGAAATGCTTTTCCAATAACTTGGCTGAGCCCAGCTGTAAACCTGAATTCCAGACATGAGCTTTCTGCAAACTCTGAGTAACATCTATGTAACTGAGGGGACTGTAAAAATCTCATGCATGCCTTGGCCTGTGGCAAAATTTAGAGTTGAAGAAGCCCAGAGATTTCTGAAGATTTTTTTCCTAGGTACATTTTAGATAGGTGCAGTGGAATGAAAGGGAAATTTCGTGATATGTAAGTGATCTCCTATCATTGAGAATTATAAAATAAATGTTATATAAGTGTGGTTCTTCGTGCTTTAGTGTAGGAGGCATCTTTTGGAAAATGGCAGGAAAATCACCCTTAATTAAAATTTGGAATCTGGAATTGTTATACTACTTTTATGACAGTTTTTACTGTGGGCTCCTGGCTATTGTTACTGAAACAGAACTTATATCATATTGGCTTAAATCAGGCTAACTGGTTTTGCCTTGCAGGACATACTTTTTAATACCTCCAGCTTGCTGGTTTGTTGATTTTGTTTTTGTTTTTGTTTGTTTTTGGTTTTGCTTTGTTTTGTTTTGTTTTGTTGTTTGTTTGTTTGTTTTTGTTTTAGTGACAACAATCAAAGTAAAGCACATAACTTCCTTCTCATGACTAATGAGAATTTTTTCTGAAAATAACTCAAAGATCAACTCTTGGTAGTGTTAGAACCCCACATATCCCAGTGTATGTGCATACACATACACTTGTGTATGTATATCTATAATTGTATGTGTTTATGTAACTCCATAGAGGTGTTATACCTATTGGGGTATAATACCCCTAATTTTTATGGATTAACTAAATTTTGGGGGTTTTTGGTTTCTTTTTCACCTATTACTTGCAGCAGAGTAAAGGAACATCTTTAAATTGGGGCCTGCCTGAGAAGGGTTACCTACAGGAGCCCCTGGGGAGGATAAACAGCCAAGGTTTTTCCTTCCTAGGAGACTAGTACTCTAAACTGTTTAACATCTATTATTTTATAATTAATCTGGAGATCTGGAGCATTCTTTACCCAAAAGATAGTGAAATGCATCCCATTTGAGTTGTAACATTTGTTATGCTGGCATAATGTAAGGATTTTTAAATACACTGCTCAAGATGGGACTGCTGATTGTATATGCCTTGTCGTACACTTGTTTTATTTTTCACTCTGACTCTGTTTCAGGCATTTTATCTATTTCCTTCTGTGTGCTATAGATCAAGAAGATATTAGGTCTCATAAGAAAGTACGAGCCAGGGATCTTCTTGTCGTTAAATTTTACAAGGTATTAATTACAGGCAATTTTGGGAGTTGCTGCAAATTTGTAAGTTGTTGACCAGAGAAAAAACTGAGGAATTTTTTTCTCTTTCAATGGCCATTCATTTTCTAACATAAAGAGAGTGATGTATTTACTCTCTTATCTGTATATATAATATCTATAAAATAATATATATTCTATGTATGCTAACATATGTATATATGATTGAGCTTGTAGGGTTTTGAATGTCTAGCACTTTTGTATCTTTTAGAATTAAGGGCAGGAGTGGATGATCTTACTAATAACAGTAACATAGTCACTTCCTTTCCCTTTGTTATTAAAAGAATATGTCCTGTGTTACCCATAAGAGATTACTTCTTTGGGGATCTTAGGGCTTGGTCTGATGTGCATTTTCTTTTGTTGCTCTTGTACATTGTTGGATTTAGCATATGGGGATATAATACATAATGGTGTTAAACTTAATAAATTCATGCCAATCTCTGTAGTTGCAGCATCTAAATGTAGTTGTAGCACCTAGCAGGTATTTAATGACTGCTCTAACTCCGAAGACAGATTCTGTGTTCCACTGGTGTGAATTGTTGTGGGGATAATTCTGCAGTCCATGGTGAACCTAAAAACTGAAACAGCATTGAGCACTGTAGAAAGATTTTGTATGTGTTGTTTGTTAAACTAAGTTACTGTGTAGAAACAAATTCAAAGTTTTTAAAATTTCAAGTGTTGCATACTGTAAGTGCATATTGTTTCAGTTGAATACCTGTAAAATTATGTAGTGCAAAAGATGTTCTTTCTGCCCTATTTCTCTGCCTCACTGCTTACAGGTGATGCCAAGGAAGTGCCAAAATTAGATGTGATGTGGTATATATATGTTCTGCAATTGTTCCATCTGAATGTGAGAGCAAGCTGTCAGTATGTTTAACATAGGACCAAGTTCTAAGTTGCGAGAATTTATTTTCTTCATATATTTATTTTTAACATGCAGCTATAAACACAGTAGTTGAGCTCCCTCTTACCTTAAAATACCATCATAAATGAATATTTGAAATATTTATCCAGAGTTACAAAATTCAGACAAGTTAGAAGTTGTTTTTCTGATGTGGAGACCTGACTTCAAGCAAGGGTAAAAAAGAAACAATCCCAGATTATTTAAGTACTTTTTAATGTTCTCTGTCTCCATTGATAGCCTGAATTTTTGACAGCAAAAGCATATGCAGTTCTATGCAGTTCATCTTCCTTGACTGATTTCTCTGTAAGCCTTCAGTGGAGTTTAGTTTTGACTTATAGCTTGAGCATGGCATTTGGGAAAAACAGAAAAAGTAGTATAAATGTAAATGTGAAGAGCTACAGCTCATTCTGTTTTTGAAATTGTTGGTGTGAAAAGAACTCAACAGTGTTTTATTTAAACAAGGTCTGCTTCAACCTTGATTGACTTGCAGTAAATTGCCTGGTACAAGAGGCAAAAGGAAGTGGATAGAAAAATGGCAATCAACACCAAATGTTTCACATATTGATTGACAAGCACCAGAGATGTGCTAGAGTAAGATAAATTGGCTAACAGAGCCCATCTTGACAGCTCCTGAGATGGGAAAATTGTTCCTGTTAATTTGCTGCTGGGACCTTGTCATTTATGGGGATATATATTTGAGTGCCTTCTAATGGTGTAAACAAACTTTGGATTCCTAAGTAGCATATTTCAGCTGCAGTTGCTTTAATTTCTCTCTGTCCATGTATTTCTGGGCTGTAGTTTTGAAGTGCTTTAAGATTGAAAAGATGAGAGAAACTATCATTACTTTAAAGATACAGTTTGTGCTGAAATACAGAATGGTACATTCAAGCTATTCTGTAGCCTGTTTAATTTTCAGTGGGGTTTTTGCTTTACCAAAAAGCAGGGAACAGAGCCCATTTGTTGCAGGGGAAGAACACGTATCTTTATTCCTTCATTCTGGTAACTTTAACTGTAACTATAATGAAAACATTTCTTACCTTTTTAACACATCTAGTTTTATGCTTCCAAATGCCTTTTAATCAGGTTACAGGTTATTTTAGTACTGCAGAATCAAGATCCATTTTTCATATAGTGGCCTTTCATGTCTGCAATTTCTTTTCATTAAAAGGAAATTTTAATTTCCTGTATTGGTCTCACAGAGTGCCATTAATTATGGCGATACACAGCAGTGGTAAAATAATTAATGTTCTGACCGCTGTTGTGGTGCAGTCTGCCACTCAGGTTTTATTTTGGCTAAATCTTTTCACGTAAAGGGAAATTTGACATAAACCTTCTCACTTAAGAATAAATATTTTTCAGTTTTCATGTAAGCAAAGTGAGCAGATTCCAGTGTTCAGCTAAGGCGTGGCCTGTAAACTACAAACTGTAGTTTATATTCTGTTACTTTATTTGAGTCTACTTCCCAAACTCTGAACTAGAAATCACCTTTACAAAGATGGAAATATTTCAAACCTTATTCAATACTAGGTGTGATCAAGATTTTGTCTGTTTATTTGTAAGTGATTTGATAGGTTGTCCATTATCTATGGACACTATGCTAGGGTACTTTGTATTCCCTACCATCTTCAGGGTATAGCTAGCTCTACCAGAACACATCAGAGAGATTTTAAAGGGTTAGTTTAGCCTAGCTCATCATAAGTGATGGTATTTCACTTCCCCTTAGATTTTAAACTGCAGCTTGGGTCCAGGTTGTATTCCTAGACCTGAGCACAGAGGATTATCCTGCATTGAATGCACACAGCAGCCTGGTATTCCAGTCAGGAGAAGACTGTGGCTGGGGGAGCTTCTCCCTGTTCAGAAGCTTTTCAGGACTTCAGAAAACTGCAGAAACCCTGGCTGTGCTGAAGGCAAAAATAGAGTTTGCATTGACTGGCATGGAGGTTTCACTGTGCTTTGCTGTTAAATGCTGGGGTGGTTATTCAGTCTGGAAGGAGGATGTGATACAGGTGTGGTAACTTCTGCAGGGGCACTCAGAAGTTCAATGTAAAATATCACAACAGTCTTAAACCTCTGCAGCACCTGTTAAATGCTTAAGGAAAAAGGATGGCTACTTGAAGTGCAGTAAGACAGAGGGAAGTTAAATTCTGATATGCTTTTGTGCTTTGGAAAAATCCCACCAGTGACAGAGAGGACTGAAAAGTCAAACTTTTTATGTGCTTGTGCACCCAAAACTCCTGCTAAGTCAGTATGGGTGGTGTAAGAAATGCAAGGCCGGATGTTGAGAGAAGAAACCATATAAAGCAAGGAAAATGTAAATCTCAAGATTATGTCATGTAAGTTTCCATATCAAGAATAATGGAAGAATAACTCCCATCATCCTGATGCTGTTCTGACTGCACCTCCCTATCTGCCAGCACTAAAATACAAAAACCTCTAGTGTGTGTCACAGCAGTGGGATAGCACTAATTCAGAAATGTGTTCACCACACATTTAGAAAGCAAATAACAACACCATATTTTAATGTAGGTGGAACTAAGAAAAGTAGACTTTAATAGCCTGAAGCAGAATTAGCCAGAATACAGCACTGGCACATGATAGAGCAGATTTTAAGCATATTATTTAAATTTATTTGGCCATTTACATAATGTGGGTCACATGAAGCCTTGTTTCCTTTTCTTATTTTTCCTCCAGAAAATGGAGCTGCTTTTTTTTTAGTAGGCTGCAAAGACTTAACACAAATCCTATAATCATTATCCAGCTCCCACCAGTTAGTACTAACTATGTACCACCCTCACAGAGTTTGTAAAATAATTACAGGTTGGAGTTTTCTCATGTTTGTTCAAGATAGTGTTATTTATCCCACCTATTAGTGACTACAGGCACTTGAATCACTAAGTGTTGCAATGTTCCTGGAAATAAACTTCTCTTATAGACATAAAGCCAACATTCAGGGGGATATGCAGTGGAGACAGTGTGAGTGGTTGTTTAACAGTACTTAGAATTTCACTAAAATAAGGTGAAGGTAAACAGAAGGTGTTTGGATAATGGAAACAAGTTCGTAGCCCAGCTTAGTCTGAACTCCTAGTGTCCCCAAATAAAGATCAAATCAGTACTGCTAGATTAATCTGAGAGGGAAGATTTCACGGGGTGCCTGCTAATTACCTACCCAGGGCCTAATTACAGCCCCTTTGTTAGTGGAATTCCCTGACATGAATGTTTAGCTAATAAGATTGATAAACAGGGAATTTTCTTTCTTCCCAGTTTTTAAAAGCTGCACATATTAGTAAGTTACCATAAAGTTCATTCACATGTGGTTGTGGATCTTCCAATAAGTTTCTCCTAAATACATTCCTAATCTTAGAACGTTATTTTTGTCCCACAAGGAACTGGCAGCTGATAAGTTGTTTCAATTTAATGTTCATTATAGTTAGTTCAGTAAACCGTTTTTTTTTAGGGAAGTTAAATTAATTCTGGTTGGTGTGAGTTTTGCTCCCATGGATTTGTCTTTGTTTTTCCTGGCTGAATCAGAGGTAGGGTAATATTAGAGGAGACATTTTGACTTTATGAGTGATGGGAAAAAATCAGTGCAACAAATTACTGTTTTCCTGCTATGAAGGTATCAAACATATGCCAAGTAATCAGCTTGCAAGTGTAATAGGTTCATGAAGGAAAAGGGTTTTCTAATCTTATTCACTGATGTTTTTCCCGAGACAGCAACAGCTTTTATAAAATGAGGCTTGTAACTTCTCATTACAGAATCTAATCTGCCCAGAAGACATTGAACAGCTGCAGAACCCTAACATCTTCTAGCTGCAAATTGCTTTTATTATTTATCTTTGTTTAACTAAAAAAGAAAGGGGCATCAGATGATTTAACAAGACAAGAATTAAGTGACATGAGCTTTTGACAGCAGCAAATTATTCCTTTACATACTGAATTGGTTTAGATAATTCTGAAGTCATGACTGGCTCCTTATTTTTAATATCCAAATTTCCTAAAACTGATATATTTTGTAGATGGATTGCTTAGAAAAATTAATTTAACTTTAACACTGGAAGTCAGAAGTGATTGATTTCCAAGTTAGTCTCATTCTCCTGCAGAGTTTTTGCAATGATAATATCTTGCATTGGTACAGTGATTTCCATATTCAAAGATTACACATGTGCAGTACTGCAGAAAATATTAATCACGTACAGAGGTCAAATGGTTTAAGGAAGATAACAAAGCTTAAACAAGCTTCTAGAATGGATCTGTAATAAAAAAACAGAGATCAGGACTTGCTGGTGGTTCTTCATCTTTCCCTCTTCTATTATCTACAGTTCTCAGACTGTATTCCTGGTTGTGCAGTAAATAATTTTACTTCAGAGAAGAGGGAGAAGAAATATATTAAATATTGATATATTTCGATAGTTTGTTGTTTTGTTTTTTGTAAAATAAATAATAAAAAACTTTTCATAACAAGTGTTGAGAAAACTAAGCAAGATGTAGGGAGTTACTCATTTTGGTGAATGGAAAAAATACAAACCTGTAGTACTGAATTGCCATTGCTGATTCACTGTTTAAATCAGAGGTGATGACTTACTGTGTCTAACTCTCTCTTTTGCCATTCTCTTTTAATTGTCTCAGAGCCATTCTCTCTTTGCCTCATATGATGTGATGGTAACAGCTGCATCCTTAGTGGCCCTTACTATCTGTTGTGATGCAGAAAAATACCTAAACACATCAGAAAACAGGTCTGGGCTTTTAGAAAGACCATGTTTTCTCCTTTGACTTTTGTGAAATAGACTCTGAAAATCTTTTTCTTAGCTTGGCTGGTTTTGTGCCTGTTTGCTTTCGGAGATAGGAGCTTCAGGAGGACTGGAAGTACCTTTCTTCAGTGATAACTCTGTCATCCAAATCCCGATTTATATCTTTATCTTTTGCTCTTTTCTATCCTGTTTGCCTTAGAGAAGAAGTGCAGCAGTTTAGGCAAGAGGAGACAACTTGGTGCTGAAGAAAACGATCACAGACTGTTAGATTCCTTTCCCTCGTTTTCTCCCACACTTCATTTGGGGCTTTTGTTTTGTCTCTCGCCCTTGCAGTGCGGGCTGCAGAGCCAGGGGTTGAGCGAGTGCTCTGCACATCTGGCTGAGCATCGCTGCTTCCCTCCTGCTGCTGTCCTGCCTCTGTCCCCGGAGTGGCAGCACAGGATGCTTGGCTCCAGGGACAGCAACTCTGGGCAGAGCTCTGCCTGCTGGGGCTCTGCGTGAAGCACAAATGCCAGTTTAACTACAAAAATCGTGCCTGCTGCTTCCCACCCGTGTCAATTAACGGTAGAAAATCACCAAGTACAAAATATTTATGTTCCTTGTGCCAGTTAGGACAATATGTATAGAATTTATTAAATATAAATAT
>VZTT01027190.1:38359-52008 GCA_013400855.1 Buphagus erythrorhynchus | reverse complement strand
GCGTGACTTGAAAACGTAGTGTGAATGTGTTAAGTGGAGGAGGGCTGTGAGCTGTCACAGGGTCCTGCCTGTGGTCCTTGTTCTGATTCTGTCCAGCTTTCCTGATGGAAGGGAGCAAAGGAGGCCAAGATCTGATCCTTCTCTTTTATCATCTCTAGTTAATATCCCCCCAATTCCATTGCTAGATAGCCTTCTGTGTATAATTTTGGTATAAATGCAGCAACTGCAGTTAATGATCCTGTCCCTCACGTAAGTCACTAACATAATTTTATGGGATTATGCACAGGGTCCTGTACTTTGTATTGGTGTAACATGAATATCAGCAGCTTCAATCAGTAAATGTCAAAATCTTAATTGCCAATTAAGTGTTTTACACAGTGTTTCTGATGCCATTAGTTATGGAGAAACAACTCTTCTGCTTTCTCTCTTTGCTTCCTTAGCTTCCTGCATTAATACTTCAACACTGCTACGTCTTCCAAAGAGCTGGGTTTTTTAAAAATACAGTTATCTTAAAGTTTCCCTTCTTTCTGCAATCTAACCTGCCAAGGACTGCACAGGGAGACATTGGCTTGTGTGGATCTTTTCTGTCTGAGCCCTGGTCCTTATGACCAGAGCTGTAGAACAAAGGGGCTTTATTGATAGCAATATGTGTGACTAATTTAGCTATTACAGGTCATTTATGTTTATTGGATGCTTGACTGGCAGATATCCTTGGAGAAGAACAGAACCATTATATCATAACCCCTTGTTTGTGAAGATTAACAGCTGTTAAAAGTTATGAAAGCTGATCTTGCTTATAAAAGCCTCTACATACAGGAAGATTTTCTGTAAGTCATCAATGAAGATGTGCTGCTTAGGTATATGACATTCATGCTGAAAATGCACAGAGTCTACACAGGTGTTTGCTACACATGTCTAACCTTAGAGGAGAGATTCTGCTAATGGAAAAAGCTTAAGAATTCCATTACAGATACAATAAGCTTTGACATCAGTATTTACCATCCCTGGGACTCAGATACTTTCTAATGACACCACTTACTGAAATGAGTAATTGAAGAGTGTGAGATGGTGACACAGAGCTTGTGATTTTCCCTCCTGTCCAAATTAATGGCAGAATAGCTATTTAAGGAGTCTGGATTCATCTTTAGACCTGTTAAAATAATAATGTATGTTTTTGGATATTATGCCTATCTATCTAGAGTTGTGTGAGTAAATATACTTCAGTATATAAAAAAGTATATTAATATATGCACACACATTTTGGAATGTATATTTCTATGATTACTGCTCAAAATTGTTAAATTCCAGGGGGTTTTTTGATTCCCTGTTTCTTGTTATGCACCGTGGTGTAATATAGAGGCCAGGGTTTTACACACATGTGGGTTTTATTTATCCACAAAACTCTGTAGGTCCTTTAAAGGAGGAAGAAGAACAGAGAATATGAAAAGTGTATCTCAAATATCCTTCAGTATCTGATGAGCAGCTTGCAATCTCTTCTTCGACTGTGTCTTTTGTTTATGTATATTCATGCTGGGAGTGATTGCAGGCAGTCTTTTTTCCTTTGTGTTTTTTTTGTCCTTCTGGCAATGGTGTGGTCTTTCAGGTTAATAGCAACTGAAGTATCTCTCTTCCCAATGTGTTATTGTGATCGAGATGAACAGGACTCTTCTTCCCTGTTTGGGCTTGAGACTACCAGCTGTGAGCATGGCCTGATTTCTGAATGTAGGTTCTACAGCAGATTTTAAGCCTTAAGGACCTAAAGTGTAGCAGTAATTGAGGAATGGTTTCATAAAAATTCCTGGGCTAGTGAAGAAACATGAGACTGATTTAAAAGGAAAATGGAATATAAGTGATAAGAGGGTAAAGAAGGCTCTTGCAGACTGAGGTGCTGTGTAGTGTAGAAGCCCAAAGCAAGCCCAAATCTGAATGAAGAGTTACCACATTTCTTCCTTCACGCTAAAAAGAAAGATAAGATAAATGACAGGAGAAAGGGGTGGGAGGAGAGGAAATTTGTTTTTTCTTCTTGGCTGCTTACTTTTTGAAAAATGCCTTAAAAATGCTATATTCAATATCTGTACAAGTCTTTGTCATGCATGAGTATATGCAGTATGAACATGCATATGAACAGATATTGGGATACTGATACAATTCCCTTTTCAAAATGTAATATATCTGCTTTAAGCCTGGTTCCCTTTCTAGCATTTGTATCTGGTTTATGTTTCTTTGTCTGTGTTACACAATTATATTATTGCTGTCATTAAATAGGATTCTGTCAATGCTCACCTAGATAAAAAACTTACTCAGAGAAGCTTTAATACATTACCATATGAAGACAAATTGTAGGAACTTCTATTATGATTTAACTTTTGAAAACAGCAGTGTAATAGAATATGATGTTATCATATGTCACAGTATTTTTATAGACTGTAGAGTATTGCAAATCCCATTGAGAAGCAATAGAAATTTAGAATATTTTAAAGAGCTGGGAAATTTTAAAATATGACTGTTGAGATATCCATAGACACATGAATGGGTCTGACAAGGAGCTCAGGTTTATAGAACCTGCAAAGCTTAGTCTGTTCTTTTAAATGTTCCATTGAACTTATTTGACCAAGATATTCATGTTTGAATCAAACCCCTTATTTCTCACTTAAAAGTGTATAGTAACAAATAAATTACATGTATCATGCTCTATAGCCTAGCTGCATCCCCATGCCTTGGGACTTTCATGAGCCATTGTCTTGACTGTGGTACTACAGATAGTTACCCCTTAGATTCATTTCTTAAGGCAAAAAAGCTTAATGGTGCCTTTCTGTTTTGTTCAGTAATTTTTCAATTTATTTCCCACCAAATTTTACAGAAGACGAGGTGTCTTAAGAGATCTTGTGTGTTTCAGGAGCTGGGAATGGAGAGAGAAGATGTTTTTTAAGAGTCCCTCAAAGAGGGTAAGGCTGTAGTGGGAGTTTAATAGATGCAAAAAAATCAACTTTATAGAGCAAGAATTTTAATTTTCAATTTTAAAAATTTTAATTAAATTTGATTATTAGTCAATCTAACCAGAGGATGGATTGCCAGGAGGTTCTGTGGCTCGCAGACACCTCTGTTTTGCCATTAGCAGGTGATTGTGGGCAGATCTTCCTCAGGAGCCAACTTCCCACCAAAATGATGCAACATTTTAACAGCTTTATACCTTCTGTTTCCTCTTAACTACAAACAGAGCTGGAGTAATTAGACATTTTGCCTTTTCTTCAGGGATTTGGGCTGTATTATTTCATGATGGTAACGTCATTAGCATTCCTGACAAAAGAATTGTTAAGGTTTGAGGGTTTTTTTCATTTCTCAATGCATTCTGCAAAAATGTACCTAAATTGCTCTAAAATACCATATGTAGTTTCCACAAAAGGAAAAAATCTTTTCCTTCATCTCATACCCTCTCACATCCAACAGTTTTATAGTATAGTAATATATTTCCATATGATACACGCAGTCAGCGCAGATTTAGAATTTACAAAGCTGCTTCTTTCAACTCCACAGCGTTGAAGCAGAGCCAGAATATGTGAAAATTAAATGCACACAGTGGGCATGAGTGTCACGTTCCTGTCAGAGGTGTGTCAAACCTCAGCCTTTCTGCTTCTTTGCAACACATTGCAAAGAAATAATTAGAAGCTGGTCTTGCTCAATCACTTCCCTGTAAAGTTTAGGATATGCATGGTAGTATTTCATAAGAATAGCATAATCATGAATAATAACAGTAATTATTCCTATCTCAATATTAGAATTATTTCCTCACAAATGCAAGTCCACAATGAAAATATTCAATGCATATTGAATTTTCTATAGCATAAAAGATTGCAGATGGGAGTTACTGTGGAGTAGCTTAAATCCATTTCTGTCATATAATAACTTGGTCATTCAGTCTTATCAATTTATCCAGTGCTAAAAACATAATAACAAATAATCATAAAAGTCACTTGCCTGTGTTCTGGTATTTATTTTATTTCAAAATTTTTTGAAGGGAAGAAAGTACTTCATGCTATTTGCTGGTACCAGGCAGTGCAAAGTTGGTGGTTTTCAGCATCTACATGTGCCTTTGGTTGATTGCTGCATTCCAAATATATTTTATATGTGGGAGCTGGAACTTTTCATTTTCTTGCTTCCCCCCCTCCCCCCATTTGGGATTTTATGTGTGATTCTGTGTATTTACCTAATGGTACAAACCTCAGGGTAATTCATATAAAATGAGGGGTCCTTGATTGAAAAAAATGAAGGTATAACTAGTGAGAAATCAGTGTGTATTTTCTCTGTTACTGTTTCTTTAAGAACGATGGAAATAAAGATACGCCATTTTATGTAGTTCTGCTGTGTTTTAACATTTGTAGCAGATCTCTGCCTTACAGACTTTGGTAGTATCACAAAGGTCGTATTTTCTTACATTTAAATTATTCACGAAGAATTTCTTCAATGCACTAGATAAACTTGCAATGCAAAACAAAAAAAAAAAAGAAAAAAACCTGTCTTCATCTGTGTGCATTTGATGGAATGGATTAATGTGAAGTTATGGGAATTCACAAAAGAATAGGATACATAAATATGAACATTTTTGTTGTTGATTTGATGTCACTGCTTTAGGTGACCAGGACCATATTGTTGCTGAGGTATTTCATAGCCATTAAGGATTGGGCTTCAGTGTTGGAATTAACCTGGCTGGGCAGGGAATTCTGTTCCTACAGCTCTGGTGAAGAAAGCAATGGGAGAGGAAGGACAGCAGAGCTGAGAGTTGGCAGCCCAGATTCCAGCTTTAGCCCATCTCTAAAGTGGAATAATTGCCTTTCAGTCCTGCTGTCCCCTCCTGTCACATCTCTCAGTGGGATCTGGGAAGATCCACAGCATTATAAGAAGAACCTTAGCTTGAAGAAAACCCTTATATGGTTGTTTCATGCCTCTGAGAGATTCCTGTGCTGAAGCAATTTTCCTGGTTGAAAAACCAAAAACCCAATCAGCTCAGTACTATTACTTTAAGAGATGCACTGATGTGATGTAATTTCAGGAAATGTGATACAAAGGGGCAGGTTGGTACCAGAGGGGAGGATGAGGGGCTGTGCACAGCAGTAATGGAGTGTAACCATGGACAGTTACAGTGCAATGATTGGCTGGTGGGGTTTTTTCATTACATTCATTGCTGATCTTTGATCCCTGTGTCCTCTTTCCCAGGTCGTCCCATTCCACCTACATCCTCGTCTAGCCTTCTCCCATCTGCTCAGCTGCCCAGTTCTCATAATCCTCCACCAGTTAGCTGCCAGATGCCATTGCTAGACAGCAACACGTCCCATCAAATCATGGACACCAATCCTGATGAGGAGTTCTCTCCTAACTCATATCTGCTGAGAGCGTGTTCAGGGCCACAGCAGGCTTCCAGCAGTGGTAAGAAAATTGCAAACATATGGAGTTTGTTTGTGACATGTTTGTGCCAGTTTTATGCATTTTTCTTTAATGTGCAAATGTGTTCTTGCATCAGCAGAAAATTGAGAGCATCTATGGAAATGGGGCACAGAAAATCTTACTGGTTTATTTAATGGAAAATTCCTAGAAACACAATCCATCATATATGGTGCTCCTTCATTTTACTGTAGAGAGATTTTTAGTTTGAAGTATGGCAGAAGCTGTGTAAAAATATTATTGAATTCTTGTCATCAGAGGGATTTATTTTTCTAAGTAGGTTTCCTACTCCTTGTTGCATCTGGTAGGAGAGAAATGTACACACAATGGTTCTTTGTTCTGCATGGGCTAATCTAATATATCATTTGGTGATGAGGTTTTGTATCTAAAAATGCATGTTGCTTCTGCCAGTCTGTGTCTGTTCTTGTTTCTGAATCTGTCTGGTTCTATACTTACAATGTCACATTTAACTAAGATCTGCTATTTTTCAGCAAATTAATTCTTGTCTTTCAGGCCACTGTTTTAAAACATTTGCAGCTCTATCAGTCATGGAATCTGTAGTGTCTAGGGTTTTCTTCTTTTTTTCCTCTTTTCATTTTTTAATTTTAATTTTTCTTAGTAGGTGCTGACTTTTCATTTTGATAGCAAAAACCTGAAGAGTGAAGATGCAATCCCTTTTTAGAAATACAGACAAATCAAAAGAAGCAATTCTAGCACCTTTTATTTTTTATTATAGATATATGTTGTGTGTTATTTAACTGAACACAACAGGTTTAGAGTGTCTGTGCAGTTTCTGGTCTGCCCAAGGGGTGTCTGTGCTGTAAGCAGGGAGCTCTGAGCAGCACTGGAGGTTCTGTGTGGTGTGGGACTGCTGCACACAGCAGTGTTCACAGCACACCTGAACACCCCCTCTTCACCAGGGGCTGGGGGGTGTGGTGGGAGGGTGAGCAGGGAGCAGGATTTGAAACATTCAGAGTGGATTTTAGGGATAAATTTTTCCCTGAGCATTGGGTTAGAAGAGGTGGCCCTGGGAGCCTGTCCAGTCTCTGGCCTTGGAGCTTTTCAAGAACACATTGGCTGAAATCCTGAGCTGCTTGCTGACCTCAGAGCTGCCTTTGCTTGGCAGGACACTGGACTGGGCTCCTTCCATCCTGAATTATCCTTTAACCCTGTTCAGGTATGCTAAAATACAATTGCACAAAGAAATAATAATTCAGAAATTGAATGTGCTTCCTTGCTCCTCGAGTGTATGTTATGGAAAATATGATGCCACTTTTGAGGAGGTTTTAAGAGATTTTGGGGTCATCTGGGAGCTGCAAGCCTCAAAATCTGTAATGGGCAGCTCTGTAGAAGCCATGGAAATAGGGAGGGGGTCAGGAAGTGGGTGTGATTTATATTTGAGTCAGTGTAGTTTCATTCAAGAGGCCTTTGAAGGGCTCAGCATTTGATCCAGCTGATTGAAGGGTCTTTGTGTTTTCAAAGGGGTCTCAGCAAAATCTGTCACCAAATGCTTTCAAGGAAGCATTTCACCTAACACAGGGTAAGAGGGAAGGTTCTGCATGGTGAGCAGTTATTTGAAAGACAGTGAGCAGAAGTTGGAGCTCCCCAATGAATTTTCACAGGACATTAAAATACTCAAAGATGGTGGGGTAGGAAAAAGGGTGATGGCAGAGTGCTAAGAATGAGATCAGCTTGTGGAGAGTAACAAAAGTACCTGTGAGTCCAAGTAAAAGGCAAATAAAATGACAGGGGACCTTAGGGCAGAGAAATGTAGATGGATATTCATGGAAAAAGCAGCTCTGGCTCCTGGGTTGGTGATGGATCATTACCTGTGTGCAGGGAGGAATGCTTGCCTCTCTCAGAGCTCAGGAACAGGGAATGTTCACAGCAGAAGAAAGGAATAAAGAGTGAGAGAACATTGTCTAAAGGGTATGGTGGATCAAGCAGTTGATGAGATTTTAAAGGGGAACGGGAAAAGTAAATGGGAGAGGGATGAAATAAGAAGAAAATCAAGGTCAGGGAATGTGAGCTAAAAAAAGAGACTTGGTAATTACAGCCACTGCTGAGGGAACCAGCATGGCTTTCCTTAGGAAGCCAAATGAAGGAAGTGGCAGTAAAGCAACATCTGAAAATTTGATGGAAGAGCTCTTTATGTTTCATTTTAAATCATAATCACTGTTTCTTTGTATCCTTAAAAGCTTTATGTTTGACAGTTGTTACTGTGGGCTGACCCAAGGAGCCTTTCAGGCATCCTCTGATTGGCTTTGCTTTGTTCATTCTACATTTTAACACATTTTTCCTCACATATCCCATTTACTTCTTCAATAAACAGTCATATAATATAAAATGACTTCTAATTTTCAGGGTATAAGATGCAGGTGTCCTTTTTTAATATTTTTTGCCATACACATGCATAATTGCTTGATCACCACAGAGTGTTCTGTAGCGTGAGTTCTTCTGGAGGTAATGCATCCTCTGGAAAATAATGAGCATTTCCTAGTGGTGTCACATTTTTTCTTTACTTCTTGAAATGTTTCTTTATAGAGTTTATAAGAAAATGTGACAGATAAAGAATTATACATTAAATTGCAGAAAGTTACTGCTTTTTGTGGCTTATCATTATCCTTGAAAGATTTTTCAGAGTGGCTTTTACATCTACATGACAAGAAAAGGTTGATCATGCTCTGGTCATGTGGCTTTTTTTCTTTATTTTTCTTTATAATTTTTTTAAAATTCCTTTGGAAACCTATCAACATAGATCCAGACATTTGAGAGACAGTAATTAAATGTAAATATTTTGCTTAAATTTGGGCTTGGGTTAAAAAGGAAGATTTGTAGATGCTTATATGTAAGGCTTAGATCCCAGATAATCTTCAGTCATTCATAAATTTTTGCTGGCATTTTCTAGCTTCTTCTTTAAATATTTTTATCCTAGTCTTCAAAGTGCATGCTGAATATGAAGTATTTGCCAATGTCTTCTAGTAATTACACTTTAGAAGTTTCCTCTTGTTTCTCTGATTGGATACTTCTCTTGCTTCAAGCTCTGTAATTACAGGGTGGCTCCTCAGCAATTTTAAGGTGAACCTTTTTGGATATGAGAAGCCACTCATCCACATGTGTTGCCCTGTGCCCTTCACAAGAGCCATGCTTAACATATATGGAAAAAATAATTTGCCTGAAAAAATTACCTAATCAAATATTCTATCAAATGAGCAATCTATTGTTGATATTATGAAGGCCTTTAATCTACAATAAATCTTTGTTAGAACTCATCAGAACTCCCAGTTTGAGAGAAATGTGATTACAGCACTCTTAAAATGACATTACATCATCGGGGTGATTGGTTTATCATTTGGAGAAGCGACATCAATCATAACTAGCATAACCACACAGTAAATGAATTCAACCTTTCTACTGCAGAACAATGACACAATAATTGCTCAAAATCAGACTTGAAATGAAATCAGAAAATGCACTTTCTTTAAATATGATGTTAACCTAATGGAATATATTATTAAAAATCATGTTTGAGGAAGTTCTATGTAATTAAAAATATGTGAAAATGTATTCCTTTTTTCTCTCATTAGAACCTGTTTCAGTTGCAGAATCATTTTCTATGCAACAAGATATTATGCTGGTTTTAATTGAACTCCCATCACTTACATTCCTCTGGTTGTATTTCTTAATATAATATGCAGCACAATTATATGTGATGAAGGACAAGAGGTTTTTGAAATCTGGTGCACCTGCTGATAGTATTTTGAAAAACACAAACATTGTAGAAGGAAATGAGACGTTTTACCCATGAAATGTAAGTGGATTTTCTTTTCCTTTTAAAAGCAGGTCAGTTCCTGCCATATAATTTCCTGGGATAGTTTCTTACAGCTAACAGTAGGAATAGGTTTATTTCTTCTTCTCGTATGTGTTTTATATATTTTTTTCTGGTAATATAAGGTGACTCAGCCTGTTGAAATGCCATTTTAATGGCTTCAGTCAAAACACAATATAACAGGCTGGTTTTCAACCTTATATGGAAGAAAGAGAAGGGGTTTTGATTGCACTTTTACCTTTACTAGAGAGGATTTATTGCTATTAAACCAAATTTTGAAGTCACAACACAACAACAATTTGTTTGGATTTTTGTTCATTTTTCAGTCTGAGTAAAAGACACAGGACAGACCTACTCACACATTAGGTTTTCTTATAATGAATCCATAATTGGGCACATTCATCAGTTTCAACCACTCTAACAATGAGAAAGTAGAAGCAAAATGATCTCTGGAGTTTTTTGACTTGGGGGAAAATTCAAAACTGTGGTTTAGATATTGTCACAATTCTCAAGAACTCGCTGAAGTTTGACTGGAAGGAGGATGGTACCCATTTTTTCAGTATTATTGTGGCTTTTTGGCTCAGAAACAATGATACAAACTGTTTGGCTCAATGTAACAACATCTGCCCATGGAGTTCTTTGGACACTGCTTAGGAGACGGGGTTTGCTTTGATTTTTTCAAGCAGTTTTTGGCAGCAAGGAGAGAAGAAAAGAGAAACAGGTTGGCTTGAAGGAAATAAAAACAAATCTTTAATGTTGTCTGTTAGTTAGAGTTGAAATAAAGAATAAGACTCCTTTTGCTTATGAGCCTATTGTATGGAAATATAATGTAAAATATCAATATTCATTATATTCAGTATAAATATCTAGATGGATCTCCTGTGTTCCACAGATACTAGCTGTCTATAGAATTTCATTATTATTAATGTGTAATCACCACCACCTCCATGCAGTTTAATCTAGTTTGTAAAAATCTTTTCTGAAAGAAGCCAGAACTTTCATTAATGCACTGTAGCTGGAGTACTTATTTTAGGTCCTCTACTTGGAAGTGTTTGTTTTACAGCCCTCTTAAAATCTGGCATCAAATAAAGATGTATTTCCAGTTTCTACTCAATAGTGCAAACCAAAATGCAGAAGTACTGTCATCTTTAAGAAATAAATGAATCCTATAGGAAAATAATGACATCCCTTTAGATGATTAAGTATCACCCCCTACTGAATGGAGACCTCAATTTTCTGTACCTGTCAACCTACAGGACAGAAAATACATTGGCAGCCACAAAAATCAAGAATCCATACCTTTTTTTTTTTTTTTTTTTTTAATTCTCATGAACTATTGCCTTTGTTTTACTTAAGTGTCTAAAGAAAAGGGTTTGGATAGCTCAGTAGGTAATGAGGGAAGAGCAGCAGCAAGGGAGAAAAGGAATTTGAATCTTCCTCCCCTTATCAATACTGCAGCTGGGGCCAAGAGAGAGAGTGTTGTTTTTATTCTGCTGCTTGTTGTTTGTTCTTGTTTACTTTTGGATCTTTCAGAACCTCTTTCAGAATATTACAGAATTTATCAAGTTATGCTTAAAGCAGCAGCAGTTAAAATCAGTTAAGGATCCAGGTTTGGGGTTTCTGAGTTCTTTCCTATCCTTCCCTATAACTGTTTCCAAAAGGCAGCCCTGTATTACAGCTGTGTGTACAATTCTCCTGAGAAAGGGTGCTTGTCACTCAGTATATGTGCAAGGAAATGCCATAAGGAACTTTATTCTTATGTTTTACAGCAATGCAGAAAAAGGGTGGTAGATTGATCATTTTCATTTCTGTTTGCAAATTAAAAGTAAAATATGTGTTTGTTTCTGCTATGGAGTCTGGCCTATCTTTGAGGTTTTAAGCAAGAGTGTCTGTACATGTATTGTACAAACTGTGTGGATGTAGCAGCAAGGCCTTAAAATAAGTATTTTTTTTCGAAAATTGTTTCTAATACTTAAATTCTCTAAATCCTAAATGACCAGTTACATTCTCATTCTGTTGCATCTCTTGAGCACTGAGTCTAATTTTAGAGCTTAGAGCTGGAATTAGAAATGGAGGGAACAGCATGAACAATGTTTTCCCACTGAAACTGAAGNAATCCAATCTCAAACAGAAGGCTCTATGGTAATAAAAATGATAATGAATTACAAAAAGCTATAGAATTGAGAACAGACTCTAATTCTGTTGTTTACAGGTTTTTTTTTTAAGCTCACCATGGTTTTGAGAGTTGGAGAGATTTTTTTTTTTAAGCTGCTTTTGATTGTTTAAAGATCTGTAAACATGTTGAACTGGGAACCCCCATAGCAAAAAAAGCCCCCCAGTAAAGCAGCTGCAGCACAGACTTCCCAAGTTTCCATTTCTCTGTGTGTTGCTGTTTTCTTACAGCTTCCCTGGTGGCTGGGACATAACTCAGTGGCTGTGGCCAGTCATTCCCAATGCTTATTCTGTATCATGGCAGCTACTTAGAGATCACCAATAACTGGGAAACTTTGGAAAGCTTTTGAAATTTAAAGGCTCCATGTTGTTGCTCTGTGTCATTGCACCAAGAAAATCAGTGCCTAGACTTGGTACCTCGCTTGAAAACTGAAAGGCACTGAGGATACTGCAATTAAAAGCAGATTCTTTTTTTTTCTTCTCTTTCTTTCTTATGCTGAGTCCAGATGCTGCTTGTGTGTTTTTCCTTTGTGTGTAGAAAAGGCTAATACTGTTCTTGCTGACAGTCTCTGCTGTAAGTCATGCTGTGTGGGAGGAACTTTTCAGGTTTTCTAATAATTTTGTCTTTTGATACAGAGTTTTTAATCTTCTGAGCTGCATCTCTCTTTCATTGGCAGTGGCACAGTCCTGACAACTTCCATAGAGGATAGTGCTGCTGTTTATGTGGAAAGGCAACATTTATAAAACATTTCATGGTTTTAGCTGCCTGCCAACACAATCTGGTAGCTGACTGAAGTGAAGAGTTTGTGCTTGAAGGGCTACAAAGTAGAGAACCTAAAATGTAGGGTATTTTTTTTTTCAAAATATTTTGCAATTCTTGTATACAGAAGGTTCTGTGAGTGGCTTGGTTGGTTGGTTTTGTAATAGCAGAAAGTTTAATTACTTGCTTCTTTCTTCCTATAAATCCAAATAAGTGCCATTGCAAACACTTGAAAGCGAGGAGACACTTCATCTGAGTCAATATCTTGTCTTATGGATTTTCTGATTTTGATATGCCATACACTTCTGGTTTATTTAAATGATAAATTGTGTGTTTATCTAGTGCTTAATTATTACTCCTAGTTATAAAATTACATTAATGGATTTACAATTTTGATACCTGTTTCTAATATGATTATAAATATTAGCATTTTATCAGGCAAACTGTAAATATATGTAACCTATTTATCACATTAACATCTCTAGAAACTGAGTTTGTATTCATATAAGGCATGATGAAATCAATCAAAATTAGGAATTTTTTCCTTCAGAAGATACTTAGTCTTATTTTAAAAAGTATAGGAGATGGAAAACTTCAGCACATCACTGGATTAACTGATCAGTGATTACTAATTATTCTTGGTGTTATTTTTTTTCTTGCCCTATTAATGCCTGACTCTTTGCCTGGCAGTTCTCCCATACATGTCTGCAACATCCCTTCAGCATAAACAGAAAGAAATCTGGACTCTGTCATTTTACTCTGAATATTTTTCCCTTTGTGTTTCCCTGCCCCAGCCCTGTTGCCCTAGCACATTCCCTAGGAGAGTTTGCACATACAGCTTTATTGATGAAGCCTCTGCTGAAAACAGAGCTCAGCCAAGCAAATTATCATTTCCTGTTACTTCCTAACCTAGCTCTTGAAATGCACAAGCCATACTGGAAGGAGGCCTCCTGTGTCTGCATCACTGCATCTTCTGCTGCTGAATGCTTCTGCAGACCAGGATTTGGTCTCTCTTGCAGTCTCAACTTCAGCTACCTTGTGCAGACACTGCTACAGTGGGAATGTAATAAAAATCTGTGGGTCCTCCAATAAACATATGCTTTACTTTGGTGCAGGGTTACACAAATCTCTGCTGGGAGAACAAGCAGATGTTCAGATGTGCTGCACTCAGAGCTGGGTGTGGTGTCTGATGGGGCTTTCTGGTGATGCTCTTTGCTCACACCCTGGTGTGGCTGTGCCCAGCTGACCTTGCAGTGCTCCAAGGAGTCAGGAGCTCCAGTGCAAGTCTTGATCTGATCCAGCTCCTGTGGAGTTTGTAATTCCCACAATGTTTGAAATGAGCATGGACTAAAACTGTTGCAGCAGACCTCTCATTAGGGGTAGAGATGAGCCAAGACACAGACTCTCATTCAACAGCATGAAAAGGGTCCTGGTTTATTCTTCTTTACAGCT